>JAVDBV010003270.1:0-16151 GCA_032619315.1 Piper longum
TCCTTCTAAATTTGTGCTTATGGCTTCATTATTTGTATGATTGATTTGTTTGATTACATATCTTGTTCTCGTTTAAACCTGTTTTGTTATTTGAGCGAACAGATTAAGTTTTATTATTTGAGTGAACAAATTAATAGCACTGCTTATGAATTGCATAATGATGAAATATGATTTGGTAGCTTCATTGTAATATTACAGATAGCCCTAACTGCAGATCATTCCAAAATGGCATTACAGAGAAAGGATTTCAGAAAATTTTCCATTTATAAAATGTTAATGTATTTTCTGCCGTGAAATTATACTGGCTGCTGCGACTTAACCTTATTTTATTAGTTATGCATTTATATGAGGTTAGGTTATATAAATAATTTTATTAATGCCTCAAAAAAATTGTCTTTGGTAGTTAATGATGGGGGTATCTATTACATTGATCAGATTCTGACATCTTTATTGTGTTTAAGCAGATTTTACTAGTAGAAGGCGGGAAGCTTTATGGGCGGGACTGTTTTAGTGATGTAATATTCAGAGCCATTGGTTTACCTGATGTTATGAGAACCAGAGAAGTTCTTCAAAATGAATATTTATCACAGCTAGGAAAGGTCAGCTTCAAATTTTAAATCTCTCAATCCATTTTATGTGGAATACTAGTATTTTTTCATTGATTGGAGCCCTTCTATTTTCATTAGGTCATTTCGGTCTAATTTTTATGCAACAATGTATGTAGCTGGTGTTGAACTTGCTCAAAGTTCTCTGTGCAAATACTGCATGGCAACGACGGAAGTTAGGAAAGGTTTTACAGGATTGGAGCACTACTGTTATACAGGTTGGTCATCTATGCTTATAACTTCGTTGAGTTTGATCATTTGTACACTTTGTATGTTCATGTCTTATATCTGTTGCCTCGCAATTTCTGCAATTATTTTGTTCATATGCAATTTAGTGAATAGTCCACAATTGATGGAAGCTTGAAACAAATGCTGCTGTTAGTTCAGCTAAGGTTCTACAGTTTATATGGTATGGTTTATAAATAGTTCCCTTGGGAAATATGCTGTTAGGCTGAACTTCTTGAATATTGTTGAATGTAGTGACTATAATGTGTTATCAAGTTTATCATATTTTTTCAAAAAAATAAACAAAAAATTAGTTTTGATTTTCTGCGTAATGATTTATTACTTGACAAGGCAATCTACAACTAGTTTTTTTTTTTTCTTTAAGAAAGGACAGCCAAACAGCTGTATTTACCATACTAATAAGTTTACTTACTAAAAAGAGGGAACATGATCATTGTGGATGTAGATGCTTCTTGGATATCATCAATTTTTGTACGGGAACTCTGGGAAAAAAACTCTTCTATGGTTTATGAATAACTTTCCTCTTGGTATTTGAAGTATGAGTCACGCCAATAAAGAGGCAGTTGCAATATATCCGAGATGCTTATAAGAGGCAAGAAAACTTCATTCAACAGCTTACCATCCAAAACAATTTGAATCTAAGGAAGACATGAGGCTTGTTTCAGGAGTTTTTCCTTGGTTAAGAAACTACCAGATTTGTTGTGTTTATCTATGACTTAGAGGAAATTTTTGGTTGTCTTCATTAGTTTGATCAAATTATTTTGAAGTATATCAGCGATTCAGCATTTAAACTGAGGAATTAAGGGTTTATAGAGGTAGTCAGTGGAAACCAGAAATTTCCTTATAGTGCTTGGAAGGACTAGTGAGAAAGAATTTGGGTACAAATGACTTGAATGAGAGAAATGGTTTATGCTACATATGGATGAGGAAATTAGAATTTGGGTCTGGCACAAGATGAGATAATTCCTATGCCTGATTTGCATCCTAACATTGATGAAAATCATGAAGAAGAGACTTATTTGAGACAGGCTGAACATCCTAAAGCTATAAAAGTCTATACAAGAAGGAAATAAGTAGAGAAGTTATCGCAAGATGAGTTTTCCATAGTTTTATTTTATTTCCTGGTTATGAATTATTAACCAGTGGTATTTTGGTTGTTATGTTCGTAATTATATATATGTGTGTATGTGTGTGCGCGCTACTGTAGACAACTTATGAAGGGTATATTAGTCATTAGGATTTTTGTTTTAATTAAGTTATGTTATATATATTAGTGGACGACGTGTTTTAGTGGGTAATCATCTTCACGATGAGTAAAAGTTCTGATTTTTTTTATCTGCACGTCGCTACCCTTTTCTGCTTCTTGTTCCTGCTCAAAACTTCTTCAAGTTTGATTTTTAAATACTTATAAGGTTCGTAGTTGAAGCTTATTGTGTATAGTTACTGGATTCCTAACACAATTTCCATCAGCGTTCAAAGTACAAACATATATATACATGTGTAGAAAATTCTTGCCAGCAAGAAGATGAGTGGGATGAAAAGTATGACGATGGAGGTAAAAACATCATAATGGGGCTCACCAATTCATCATCAATTTTTCTTGCAGCTACAAGTATCCTCTAGAAGAGAATTTGGAGATATGGCAGTTGGTCCTGCTAACGAGGTATGAAGATCATTATATTTTTTTGTAGGCTCTATTGTCATCTCTGTTAGGTTGTGTCTTTGCTCTATTCGGCTTATCAGTTACTGAAAAATTTTCTTACAATATGGAACAGTTTTAGCTTGCGCCTTACTTTTTCAATGTGAGTGAGTGGTAAAGGTGGTGGTTAAAACTAAAAGGATGATGAAGTCAATAAGTACCAAACTACATAGTGGCTCATTTTTTGAAATGTTAGATGGATTTTCTGAAAGAAATTGACAACTGCAGCAATTGGTATCTGTTGGCAATGTGATTCTTGGTTTTTGCTATGGCAATTACGAAATTAGCATTTGTTATGAGCCCTTATCTGCCTCTTATGAACAATATCTGATGAAGTCATCCCTAGCATGGACTCTTCCCACAACGAATTAGATAAATCTAGAAGAGATAGAAGACTTGTTTCACAAGAAGATAGATCAGCCTAAATTTAATTGAGTTTATAAGAGGAAGGACACATGATCGATTCCTCCAGGAGAATCGTAATTGATTAATTCAAGTCTTAAGTAAATAATTCTTATTTGTTTTAGTTTTAGTAGAACTTTATTTCCTGATAGCTGTCTCCCCGCCATGGGCAACCACCACGCCACCTTCTACTGGCTTGGCCTCTGAATTGCCATCTCCCCGCCACTTTCTTCAACCTGTAGCCACCTTCAAACTTACGTCCCAGCCATTGTTGGTTGCCACGTTGAAAAGGTGATGCCTTTTCCTTTTTCCACCATCGCCCTTCTTTGATTTTGTCCCCACAACATCCTCGCCAGCCATAGTTACCTTCTCTTCATCACCTTACCTTCCCCATCATCGTCGCCTGACCCCACCCTCCGCCACCACCACCACCATTGTGTTGTCGCCCCTGATCTAGCCCCACACCTCTCTTCCTTCGTTGGCCATGACCCCCCTTTTCCTCTCGTTTTCTGCCTTGGGTTCAGATTAGACCTAGGCAGCTAAAAAAAAAAAAGGTGCCTATTGAGCCACCCTGATCGTCAACCATGGCTCCTGGTTCTTCAGACTCGACTAGTTCCCATACTTCTACAAGTACTCACTCAACAAGTGGCTGCTACTAATAATCATGTCGATCTTCTCACTGGTCAGTTTCAGCAACTTTCCAATGATGTCTGACCTCTTTTGCTTCCACTGTATATCCTCAAGCATACCCTTGGAAGTTCCCCCTCATAATCCGGTTCTCAACATCCCACCGAAGGCTCCTTATGTTAGTCGTCTTCTTTTGGCTATTCCTCCTCAAGCTAGGAGTATTATTTGAGATGTAGAGTAAGGGTTATGTCCCACCTGTTCCTCATCACCATGATGGTCCCCCACCTCCTGTTTTGGTTCTGTTTGATCATAAACAATGCCAAAGTCAACGGAGGTTTGAGTTGCTAGAATTCAAAGGAATTTATGGAACAGATGCTGTTTTGGATTGGTTGCAAGCTACAGAGCATATTCTCAAAAGCTCCAGTGTCCCAAATGATGAGCGTGTTAATGTGGTTGTGTCGTGTTTTCGTGATGTCGTTGCCACATGGTGGTGTTCCCTTTGCACTTAACGACAACAATTAGGAGCTCCAACACTTCTTATTTGGTTAGATTTTTGCTACGAGTTGAAGAAACAATTTCTTCCGTACAAGTACAAGCAACAATTATTTTCTCGATTGTGTTCGTTTTGGAATGAGCTAAAGTCAATTCAGGAGTATACTCATGAATTTCATACCCTTATCTTTTGGAATGAGCTTGTTGAAACTGACAATCAGCTTGTCGCGTGGTACGTGACGAACTTTTGACAAGATCTTCAGTAGCTGAGATTCTTCCCAATGCAGAATTCTTTGAAGAACAGCTTATGCGTGATAGCCAAGTTTCCCCAGCCTGGATGCCAGTTCATCCAAACCAACATCCCTAATTCACAGTGCACTGATCCCATGAGGACAATATATAGCAAAAGTTTTGACAGCCAAATACCTTTCTTGCTGAAATCAAAACGGACAACATGCAACTTAATTTATATACGTAAATTGAAATCAATTGGATCATTAATTAAGGAAGTTCTGTCTGATATTCTTACACATGATTGATATGTCAACTATGAGGTACATGATATTCTAGTCAACGGCCCGAGCGCTCCCGGCCTTTGCCCGGCCGCCTCAACGCGAGGAAGCCGCGCCCGTGTGACGCGCTTCCGTCGTCAATCGTGCCATCGGCGACCATTGTCGCACCTACATCTAGTAGCAAGTTCGGGTTCCCTTCCTCTTTTTGGCCGGCCCTTCATGTGGCTTTAGGGCATCACAGCCTACTGGCCGACGTTCATGTGCTACTCCCTCTTCTATGAGACCTCGTACGGGACTTTTTTGTTATAACTGTTGTAAGGCAGGCCATGTTGCTACAAATTGCCCTACTCAACCCCAGTTATTGACTCAGGACGACGATGATGGGCTTGGAGACAAATGGGGTGATGATCCTCTTGAGGATGAGTATGTTGAGCCCCTTGATGATGAATATGGGGAAGGTTTTTCCCAGGATTATTGTTTTGTTTCTTGTATTCTTTTCCTTCTAAATAGTCTGAGGAAGATTGGAGATGACTTACTATTTCTTCACTACTCGTTCTATCCTAGGCAAGCCCGTCAAGTTGATTATTGATCTGGCTGCAAGTGAGAACCTTGTTTCTAACAAGGTGGTGAATTTTAAGGTTTTTGATCATCCACATCCATATAGGTTGGCATGGCTTGCAAATGCCACTGCTGTAAAGGTTACCAAGCATTGTGAAGTTCCTTGGATTTTGGGTAGTTATTAGGCTATTGCTCTTTGTGATGATGCTATGGATGCATGTCATCTTCTCCTTGGCCATCTTTGTCAATTTGATAGCAAAGTAACTTGGGATAGACACACTAATGTTTATACCGTGCTCTACAACAACAAATGAGTTCATTTCATGCCTCAATGCTCAGTGAATCTTTGGAATACTACTTTTATTATCTTCCTTTGGGTGAATTTGAAGCTGAAGATGTTGTATATTTTGCCCGTTTGTTCGTCGGCCACTTTGAGATGCCTTTGGTTTCCACTCCTTCGCCTCCTAATGTTGGACAACTTTTGGATGAGTTTGGTGATGTTCTTGTTGAGGAGTTCCCGCTCAATCTTTCTCCTATGTGCAACATCCAACACTAGATTGATCTTTTTCCAGATGCTGCTATTCTTAATCGCCACATTATCGGATGACTCTGAATCAACATGAAGCTTGATTGTGGTTATATGCGTGAAAGCATGAGTCCTTGTGTCGTTCCAGCCTTGCTTGTTTGAAAGAAAGATGGTTCATGGCTTATGTGCATTGATGTTGGTGCTGTGAATGAGATAAACATGTACTTTAGCTTCCCTATGCCTCACTCAGATGGCATGCTTGGTAATTTGAGTGGGTCTACTATATTTTCCAATATTGATATGAAGAGTGGTTATCACTAGATCCACATCAAACTAGGAGATGAGTGGAAGACTACATTCAAGACTCGTGAAGGCTTATATGAGTGGTTTGTCATGCCTTTTGGTCCTTCCAATGCTCCTAGTACCTTCATGCGAGTTATGAATGAGACGTTACGTCCTTATATTGGCAAGCTTGTTGTTTATTTCGATGACATTCTTGTATATAGTCGGGATCATGCATCCCACTTCGAGCATTTACGAGCTGTTTTCACTACTTTGCACTATTTGAAGTCATATGTTAACCAATCTAAGTGTTTCTTCTTTGTGTCCAAGGTCATCTTCCTAGGATATGAAGTGTACAATTGTGGTCATTTTGGATGTGACAAAACTTTATCTTCTCTTTGTAAGAGGTTCTTTTAGCCTTCTATTGATCGTGATGCTACTTTTTATGTGAAGCGCTGCCATGTATGTCAAACCGGAAAAGGTCTTTCTACTAATGCCTGTTTGTACGCTCATTTGCCTATTCATGATGGATATTTTTGTGGACTTTGTGATGGGTTTACCATGTACTATGCGAGGATATGATGCTATATTTGTTGTAGTGGATCGATTCTCCAAGATGGCTCATTTTATTGCATGTCAAATGACTTATAATGCTACCAAGGTTGCGGATTTCTTCTATGTGCATGTGGTACGATATCATGGTCTTCCAAAGACATTTGTTTCGGATCGTGATACAAGATTTATGAGTTCTTTTTGGAAGACTTTGTGGAGAATGATGGGTATTTCATTCAAATTTTGTATCATCCACAAACATATGGTCAAACTTCATGTTAATCACACTTTTTGTAACATGTTGAGGACTCAAGTTCATTCTTTTGGTTATTGGGAATGGGATTTAGTACTTCATAAGATTGAGTTTGAATATAATTGCACTAAGAATAAGTGTGCGGGATTTTTGCCTTATGAGATTTACATGGGCAAAAATCCTTCAGGTCACTTGATTTTAATTCATCTTCCATTTGGTGGTAAAGAGTTGGAGAAAGCTAATGAGTGAAATGATATCCTATGGAGATTCAAGTTCTTCCTTGTGCAAATTTATAGTCTTCTTATAACAAGTTCAAGGAGTATGCAGGTCATCATAGAAGAGATCTTGTTTGGGTTTATTTGTCTAAGGATAGATACCCACGAGGAACTTCTCACAAGCTCATGCCTAAGAAGATTCGTCTTTATTTGAAGTTTTCAAAACAATGGTTGTAATACCCTGACTTAGCCCGCATGCAAACCGAATTGAAATGATAAACTTTGGGATGATATAATTCATAACTCATTAAAATACAAAATTGATCCACATTGACTTAGATCACTCAAGGCATTAGAAGACGAAAACGTGAGAGAATCTAATGCGTAGTAAAAAACACACAAATGCATACGACACCCATGATTGGGCCTACGCAAATTGGGTAATCTTAAATGTCTAGTTATAGAAGAGACAGATTTTTGTAAAAAATTCGGTAGAATCTTCCCTATGATTAGGTCATTGGATAAATTTCAATACATACAAATATTTACAAATAAAATCATATGCTAACCATTCTAAAATTCCACATTTCACACACAAAAACATTTTAGAGGTGTTCCACCTCGTTCACATCACAAAATAGATCATTTACAGTATAATTTCACATTTTTTAGGTTGTTAGCTTGCCTAGCTTTCACATGGGCCCTTCAACTTATAAAACAAAACCCAAAAGTTCCTCTAACTCATGTTCTTTCTTTGCTCTAGGTACGTGCAAAAGTAACATGATTTGGCATACTTAGAATTTAATTAACCTTCGGTTTAAGGACTCTATTGATTGGAGAATTCTTGAACAAAATAGGTTAAACTTGCGTGTCTTCGAGTATTCCGTGTGCAAAATAGAAAGATACAAAGATACATTTAGCAATAAGCAAAATGCGAATACAAAAATCTGGCTCGCATTTCAAAAAATAGTCCAAGGCCCCACAATTCACATCCACTCTGCAGCCAATAACACCTCAAACAAAAGGGAGAGATACACAAATAAAAACCAAAACATGTCACACACACACAAGTAGCCCAACATGGCATCCTTCAAGCCTCCTCGTTATCTAAGCACTTAGGCCGACTAACATTACGACGACACACCTATATAGATATATGAAAACACGTCAGCAACGAGTGTCATTGAGTCTCAAATAATTAATAGGGAAATCAGCAAAACTAGCAATTGGATAAAATAATTTTCCACGGGAAAAATAAAATTAAACAAAAACTTCTCCACATGCACACAATGTAAATCACATTATGGCCAATAGGGCTGGATATTAATCACATAGATATCTATGTACACAAATTGGAATAGTCAACGATAATGTGTTAGTATTACGCATGAGCCGGAATCTAGTCGACGACAACTTGCCCTTGGCCAATAGGGCCTAACCAATCACATTTGAGACACGGTATGACCCGGATATACTCGACAGAGAGCACTCACGTATTGAAATATTGAAATACACAATGTTAGCAAGTACTATGCTAATAATTATAATCACGTAATTAATTCCTAACCAAATAGCACTAGTGGGTACCGATCAGGTTCCTTGGTTAGTGTCACACTCCCATCCACTATGCGTGTACCAAAAAATCTGAAAACTTATAATAAGTATAAGGTATAGGTATGGTTAATTTAAATAGGGCTAAAGTGCGATTTTTTAGCTGGATTTTTTATTTTTGAAAACTCATCAAGGGATTTTATCCTTTAAGGTTTTATTAAATCGAAAAATTTATAAGAGGGGTGGTAGATAGTGGGATCTAATAAAATGCCACTAGATGTGTCCTACGGTGTGAAAACAAAACACATGGGCCAAGTTGAGAGAGAGTCTTAATGTACCTGAGAAGAGTTTCACATCTTACTACGACAAACTAGACTCTACACGGCCTAACAATGCTAATCACTACTTAAACTATGTATGATTCATGCGTATCATGATATGCAAACAATCCTAAATGAGACAAATGATATGGCATGCGTGGTAGAAAATTAAATACATCACACATCCTATGAAAACCACAATCACATGTTGAGTGTGCTGAAAACGGGACAAGATTCTGATAAATCAAATAACGATGACAAAACGAAGATTTGGTATTTTAGGAAACACATCTCGAGATTCAATCTATGTACTTAAATTCTAATTTGAGATATTGAATTGTCTAGAGACCTCAGGGCAATAAACATGAGGTGTTTGGCATGCTAATCGAGGACAGGATCTTGATAAAATTATGAAAGGTAACTTAAATTGTCGGTTAACTTATTTAGATTTAACCCTGTTCATAGTTTTGTGGTACCGATTTCGGAGTAGTAGATTTTGAAAGATGTTGAGTTGTAAGGAATCTAGCAAAGCTCTAACAGAGCCGTATCGAGTAAACCCGCACTCTCACCTGTTAATTATTGGTCATTTTATTAAATCATTTGTTAATGTTCAAATAATTAGGATAATTAAGTTAATTATTATTTAATTTAAGATTTCACCCCAAAATTAATTTTATAATCAAACAAGGGTTAAATTATCATTATTTTAATTATTTAATTAATTTGTTAATTTGGTACACAAAACAAGGTAGCTCGCATGCAGATTCAATATTTTGTTGTTTCAACCATTATTAGGTAAGTTGGTAGATTTCATGATTTTAGGCCGACATGAATATTTGATTACACTTATTAGCAAAATAACACAAAATAATAAAAATTACATTTTTATCACAAAATCAACAAGAAAACAAGTAGATCTCCATGAAATAATGACAATCTAACTATCTACATGCCTAAAGAGGGAGTTCAACATGCAAACAACATGAAACATGCCCAAAAACGAAAAGAGACGGGGAGAGGAGTGGCGTAGCTCGACGGGGAGAGAAAAAGGATGAAGGGAAGGAGAGGAGGTAAGGTGGGCGACCCGAGGGCTGCTTGGCGACGGCGGCGAGGGGGATGAGAGGGGTAAAGAGAAGAGAAGAATAGGAAGAAGAGGGCGGCGGGTAGGGTTTTCCAACCCTGCCCTGCGACATACCGCCACAATGCTGGACATGTGCAGAACACCGCCGACGTGCACAGCGTTGGAGCTCTGGGCCAAGCGCTAAACACACGCACGATGTTGGGCCCCAAAGAATCAGGCCAAAAAGCCCAAAAACGGGAGAAAAGATGAGGGAAAGGATGGGAAAGTAAAGGGGCAAGATTTGGAGACATCTAAGGTACAACTAAGGATAAGAGATACGTCAAAATGCATGCGACACGACTCTAACATGACATGTAGCCCTAAGCTAAGCTAAAGGACTGAAATAATACGGGCACCGACTTGGCAATTGGGGAATGTCCAAGCCCACAACACCACACAAAAGATCCCACTAGCACTAGACTGATCAAACTGGACCGACACTGACTGCGTGCTACCCGGATCGAGCCAATAACACAACTGGGCATAAACACTGGCCCGACAGGCCGGGTTTTACATGCATATAGAGTTCAGCTTCCCAATGAATGGAATATTCATAAATCCATTTAATTTGGCTTATTCACAACCATATTATGGAGAGTATGAAGCCGAGACCAAGAGGGTAAGTTCTATTTCAGATGGGGGGGTTGATGAAGTCATCCCTAGCATAGACTCTTCTCACAACCAATTAGATTATCTAAAACAGGTAGAAGACTTGTTTCACAAGAAGATTGATCATCCTAAATTTGCTTGAGTTTATAAGAGGAAGGACGCTCGATCGATACCTATGGGAGAGTCGTAATTGACTAATTCAAGTCTTAGTCAATAATTATTAGTTATTTTAGTTTTAGTAGAAGTTTATTTCCTGATTTAGTTTCTTATTTCATTAGGAATCTTATATTAGTTTCATGTTTTAGTTGGAGATGAATTCCTAGTATTAGTAGGAAGGTTTTTGTATACATAAGGAGTCCTGTAGTATAACTTTTTAATTCAATTTTCAGTTTTCAGATATGAAGCTTTTTTTTTTAGTTATCTCTTGTTCTTAATTTCTTCTTCTTCAAGCATTGAAGAATTAGAAAACCCATAGGAGGTGTCGATTGATGCCTGATTTCTCCAATTTCAACCAAGGGCATCAGTGGTTAGAAGATTCATCTTATCTGTTTTCACTTCTGCTAATAACTGCAGCCATACCTCATATTACCATCTTTTAGAGGGTGCTAATTGCCTCTGCTTGACTTGTCAAATCAATAATTCATATGCAAATCCATACTGATTATTTTGATTCAGGGTCGGGTGACTATTTATGGGTTCATTGTGCAAATGTATTAGAATTTGAACCAAGTGAGATAAATATTAGGAAAAACTACATTGGTTTTGTCTCTTAATCTTGATTGTTGGTAGTTGTCAGATGTAATTAAATCCTCACTTGAATTTCTCCAATAATTGGCAGCAGCACAAACTTTCATTTAATAAGTTGACAACTTAAATAATGCAAACCTGCTTTGTTAGGCATCAAGATACTGCTTTATCCATCTGAATAACCCGAAGTACATCTTTCCAACATTGGCTGTATTGATTATATTTGAAAAACCATTTTATGTCTTTTATTTCCATAAAGCTTGGATTGCTTAAAAAGACATCCGCAATCTCTGCAGAGACCTGTCATACAATTCAACTCTTGCATTAACAGCCGTTTATTGCAGAATATATCAACCATAACAAATCTTCTTCTTATATGGACGGATGAGCAAACCTACTGGATTGCAGCTCGCTTTCTCATTCTGGGCTTTGAACTGGACCTGTATTCCCCCCTAGAATATGGCATGGTGTACTGGTATTTGTACATTGTTCTGATGAAACTGTTAGATAAGACAAGGCTAAGGTTAGCCACTGATGTCAACACTTGTAAGTAGTCAAAACCTAAACTAAGATTATGGTCAATGCTGCTCATTCTTAACTATCTGGTGTTTAAATGATGCCAGTGAAGAGAAAAGGAAAGAAGAAAAAGGAATTTTCAAAGGAATTTATTGGTGACATGACCCAGCTTTCGCCAACATTTTTATTTCGTCAGTGCTATGTTTGCCTTTCAGAAGGACTTGCAATGGTGAATAGCATTTATGTTTTTATCGTTTGATAACTTCAAATCTATTTTAACACAACATTTTGTTTGCAGATGCTTGCTGCACTTGGTAACAGGAAATTTCTCCAAAACCCTAACATTTTTAATACTGAGGAGGAGGTAAATTCTTGAATGTACTGTCATTGCATGGTCAAGTAGAGACCTTAAGATCCTTTTGACATCTGTATTTATTCTTATGAGTAACAGAGGTTTAATCAGCACTTTGAGCTTCTCCAAAAAGCCCATGTTCCAGACTATGTATCTTACTCACTATTTGAACAATCAACATCTCGATCTGATTTCAATGTAAGGTTCATTCTTCTATCTGCCATGTTATTGGTTTTGTTAAGTACTGGGAAATGTTGCTGAGGTTTTCTGTTTCAGATTCTAGTCAGATACAATAATTTCAGTGACGTTTTAAGAATCTGCAAGGAGCTGAGGAACAGCCTGAGTGGTGATAATGATCATGACAAACTAGATGAGCTTCTTAAGATTGAACAAGTTGCCGAGCACAACCGAATAGCCATGAATGTTATTCGCCTGGCAGGGACCCATGATCCATCTCTTAACGTTTCATTTGAATTGACGCACCACCCATGGTTTGCGGTTGCCGTTGTTAGAAGATCATGAACATTTTTTTGCTTTTTTACAGCTTATTGATTTGATGAAATTGTTTACTTACATATCATTCTCTCATCATGATGTCTTAAAGATTGTACATACTATGTACACAGAAAAATTCACCGAGTCTCAAAAAAAAAGCTGGTTTGATTCCAATATCCCATTCTGTCGAGGATGATTCTGATTTTTAATTGTGCAATGATTTGTTTTTCGATATGATCAAATATGCTATTTGTGTATGATGCCAACATTGCAAGCGGTTGAGAGTATTTTTCTTCCCACTACACCAAGATGAAAAGTGCATAGCAATGAAGAACAGACCTCCAAGCTTTCTTTGCCCAACTGGATAAGCCACATATCTTTACACAAAATGTGCTGAGTGCTGGGGGTGCATTTCGATTGAGCAAATCAGTGAATGCTCATGGATTTTTTTTTTTTAAGTTGAAAACTTTATTTTTTTTCTTGGCGAATCAATGCCTACTTTATATCACCATGGAAGTGGTGAAGGGTCAACCTACAATCATGCTCTGACAAGCATTGGAGCCCATGAAATTCGAAACATGCTTGTGTAAAGATGCTGAGAAAGCAAAAGTTGGTGTCAATAGGTTCTAAACTTGGTTCTTTTACTTTTTAACATTTGTAAGCACTAATGTGCCCCATCTCAGTTTTAATTAGCAGATTAGTGGAACCTTACAGGTGTTTTTAACTAATTGGCATTCATGACTGGGCGGCCGACACGTGTGACCGGTTATGAATTTTCTTTTTCTTTTAAATTTTTTCCGTATAGGCCTCCGTGCCCAACTTACAAACATAACACCAAACTTCTTGAATGAATGTACTACAAAAAAAACTAGGTTAGTAAAAATTGTTGTTCTCTGTAAACTATTTAGCTGATTACTTATCAATTTGTTTTTATAAAAGAAAAGCATAGTTTGTGTTTTAATAAAAATAAGAAATTTAATTAATTAAAATACGACATAAAAAAAATCAAATTTTGCCGTGCAGGGAAAGATATCTTTTTTGAGATACCATATTATTATGTTCTATCTATAAAATTTTGCCGTGCTGGGAATGATATCTTAACTCGTTTAAGTAAAATCACAATTTTATTACCTCTGTATTTATAATTTGAACCACTAAAAAATTACTAATAATAGTTTAGATTTTTTTTCCAAGGTAATTTATTTTAATTACATGAATTTAGCTTCCTAATGTACTATATTTTTCCAGGGCTGAGTTTACACGACCACAAGAGACCAGTTCGGTAGGTGGAGCATGTGTATCACATCTTCACTGGTACAATGATACGGCCCTCCATTTTAATTTTATTAATCGAGCCATCCAAATCAAATTAATTGAAAATAACGTATTGTAATTAGTTTGATGTTGATAGAAAATAGGGGACAAGGAGGAGCCTCCAATCAATACTTATTGGGCACACAACTTAAAATGTAAGGCAAGGTTGCATATAACAGATAAAATTATTCTTTTTTGGAAGCCGACCCAACATTTCTATTGATTCCACAAGCCTTACTTACCAAAAAAAAAAATTGTTATTGAGTTTATATTCATTTATAAGATGAAAAACAGTGACTAATACAAAATTCAACGTTGGTAGAGACCCGCTGTGTGCCCGCCATTCATGGACTCATGGAAAGGACCAAAACCGATTAAATCGAATTATTGAAATATAATTTAATTATTAAATTTTTAATGTAATTAAAACTAAACAAAATTTAATATTGAATTAAATCAAACAAACATATGTGGGTTCGGTTTTGTTCGACAATTTGGTAGTTGAATTTTACCAAATATTATTTAATTTTTTTTATAATATTATTTAATCAAACTTACATCGGGTTTTGTCAAACTTAATTATCAAGCGGGTTGGTTCCGATTTTAAAATAAAATTTACCACCTTAAAAGAACTTTAACTCCAACCTTAATCTGAATGGAATTTAATTCAATCAATTTTTTTTTATTTTTTCGTTTCGGCGAATTATGTTGAGCTCTAGCTCCAGCTAAGGCTCTCCTAGTTGACTAGCATGTTCGAGTTAATGTATGATAATCAATTCAATCAATTAAAAAACAAGGGCAGCCAAAGCTTTAATGATAGCCAGCTGGCGATGTTTGTGTGCGGAAAGAGATTGTGTCCGAGTCCACATTCCAAGGAGAAATAGCCGACACCTCTCCCCTTTCCCTCTCAATTCTCCTTATAAAATAATTCTCTCTTTCTCCCTTAAAAAATCGGTAGTAATTTTTTTTTTAAAAAAATGGTAGTAACATGATAAATAAAATATAAAAATTTTATTTATTATTGATTTTTTGTCATTTAAAATTAAATGCTTGCATGATAATCTAAGGCTAACATCATTTTCATCTCCTAAATTCAGGTATCAACATTAATATATAGTCTAATTTAAAGCTTTGTTTATTCTTAATGATAAATAATAATAATTATAAATCTCGGAATTTTTATATTAAACCTAATGCAAAAGTCATGTCAAACTTTGTGGGTAGATTATTTCTAATTTTATAATTAAAATACTTATATCGATTCATAAAAAATATTTATTAATCTTAAAATGTTTTGGGCATTTAAAGGTGCAATTAAATCGATCCTAAATAATTTTTAAAAATACATACTACACAATCTACTCCCTCAATGGAGGGTGGTTATTTATGAATTAACAAGTTCATATTCCTGCTCCTAATTAGAAGCTGTGCAAGATTTAATATTAGTAGTAGAAACAATTGACACAGAGAACATTGCCTTATTAGCTGTTAACTGAACAGTCCATACTGTCTACACAGGTGCAGTTGATGCATTCACCTGCTCATCATCAATCAATATAAAATCAAATAAAATATATAATATAATATCAAATCCCTCCACCTTCCTCCCTTGACCCTTCCCTTGTGTCTACCCTTGAATAATATATCATATTATAACTTTGGAACTAGCTGTGTGTTTATTTTGTGCTTAATAATAGTGAATAGAGGGTGTGATAATTTTTTGTTATTTTTTTAAAAAAAAGTTTTCTTTTTTATTGGAGAAATATAAAAAAAATGTAATATGAAAAAGTTTTTTTTTTTCAAGGGATGTGACACATATTCCATGATAGCTTCAAAGGTTTTCAATTAAATGAAATGAAAGAAATAATAATAAATATGATGAGAAGGAGGTGTAAAAGTCTCCTTCAAAGACAAGAGCAGCCCACCTCTCCATTTCTACTCCCCTCCCCACCACCACCTCCACCCTTACCAAGGACCAGGTCATCTTCATCTTTCTTCTGCTTGTGGGGAAGAGCCGGTTTTGGTTCTGTTCAGCAAATTCTCCCCCGTTTTTTGTATAGGAAGGTAGGCTTTTTATATGGTTTTTTTCTGGAAAGATTTTGGCTTGTGAGCTCCTTCTATGTGGTTTGAAGGAAGAAAAAATTGTGTCTTGATTGGT
>JAVDBV010003271.1:0-17276 GCA_032619315.1 Piper longum
TATATATATATATATATAATAGGCTTGGAGGATACGTGGTAGATCTTGTTTTCGAAAACATACCCGAGGCCTCCACGGTTATTAATCCGAAAGAACGATTGATTAAATGACGTGGGTTAAGTGGGATCTAATAAAATGCCACTCGACTTGTCCTACAATCGATAAAAATAAAACACGATAAAATAGAGCAATAAATTAGGGCGAGTCCTAAATGGACTTGGTAGAAGTTTTGAACGTGTCTTATGCCTAAACAGTAAGCTTGTACTCCGTTCCTAATCATCAGTCATGTGGTGACAATGATGAGGTGTAGGAAGTTGGGTGAAAAGGATGGTGATGGCTGAATGGTGACAATGGTGTGGAATATATAGACGTCAGGCGGAAGAAAATGAGTGGTTGGTGAGAAAAAAAATGGTTAGTTGAGAAAATGAATGGTCGTATCGTAATTAAAACTTGATTTGACTTTAAAAATAACGGTCAAAAGGACCGGTTCATATATAAAACCCTCACTTGAATCATAGGTTTTACACTAGCCAGTAGGGATACCCGCTTTGGTTAACCACTATCAGTAGAGACTACGTCCGGGCAGCCGAGAGACCCACCACCGTTAGGGGAACGTGGTATACCCGCTTTGGTTAGCCACTGTAGTATGGGTAGTCATTAGATTTAGAGGGATGCAGCCATTGTCCGATTGGTTGAGGTACAAATGCAAATGTAGTCAAATTAGGAGAAACTCATGAGAGAACTCAGTTAGATAGCCCTTTCAATGGCCCGAGTGGACAAGAGGTCAACAGTGGATGACGAGGTGTGAGAGAGCCCGCTTTTCCAATGGTCCTCTGCCACCACCTCGTCCTCCACCGATGCTTCAGTAAACCACTCCTATGACAGCTCCTTTGATTGCCCCTATTCAGGCAGGGATGGGTACATGATGGTAGGCACCCACTGTGTCAAACTTGTGAGTGACGTCACGAAGGAGTATGCGAAGCTAGTGTAGATGCATGTTTCAGTTGTGGGCAACCTGGACATAGAGTAATAGTTTGTCTGATAACTCAACAACAAGAACTAGAACTTTTGTCACAACCACACAGACTAACACTCCCAGCTCCCTCATAATAGCAATAGAAGGTTTAGACTCAGAAAGGCATGATGGCTATAGTGGAAGGGTAGACTAGACAGTAGAGGTGTTGACAGCTAACATCCACAGCTCATGGCCATGGGGATTTGACTCAGTCACCACCACCAATAGTACTCGCTACTTAAGCGCAGCAGTAGCCGGCGTGGATGTATGCAGCCAGCCACAGTTGCTGAAGTAGTAGAGGAGACAGCCGTCATAAAAGGTATGCCTCCTTGTGATTTAAGCCTCATTGATTTAAAATTTTAGCGACGAAATTTTTATAAGGAGAGAAGATTGTTAAACCTGCGACTCGAGTGAGGGTTTCAAAGCTACAAACTGATTTGTTCATCGGTTTGTCCAGGCCTATTTAACTTTTAGAACAGGTGCGTGGGGCTGAGGTCGACCATGTGTGCGTGTTATGAGGGTGGATGTATACCCGAGTATATGATGATAGCGTCAGATACATAGCAACAGATTGGGTTATCTGTATATACGTGAGTATGCTATAATTATTTTATTTTGCTCAGTAGATTGTAGAAATTAGATTTAGGTCATTGATTTTATTACGACATGATGGTTAGGATTTTTAGTTGGGTGGGTAGTTTTTAGAGATGCCATTAGAAGGATGTCAAGTTTATTTTATTTCCATTTTTATTTTTGACGTGCGCCAATGACGTGTTTGACTATATTTCAAGTCGTGTATAACTCGCGTTGGTAGACCTTAGACAATTTTTAGGAACTTTTACAACCTACTTTACACCTAGTTAGTCTGACCTTAGCCATGTGGGAAAAAAAATGAGAGAGGCATGTGTGGGAAAAAAAGTGAGAGAGGCACCCGTTGAACACCTCTTGTTTCAAGCTGACCTCCCTTCTTTCTCCCTGAGTCCTCCCCCCCTCCCCTTCATTTCACTATCGCAAGCTGCACCACCTTTGACCTCCACCTTCTCCTCCCCTTCTCCCTTTAGTGGATTAAGAGGGTAGCTTGTGTGAATTAAGAGGGTAATATATTACAATTGATAGAAACCAAATGAAATGAAAGTTATACAAAGCCCTTGGAGTAAGCTTTCTAAAACAACAAGAATAGTTTAAATCAAATTTTATATTAAAGAAGTTATGACCAATTTAATTCACATGTAAAATTGTTTAGTTATAGATCTGACTTAGACCGACTTAGGACTTGTAATTATCTATATGAACCTACATTAAACACCTCCAAAGCCTCCAAACACCCTAGATAAAGTTCTAAGAAGAAGAAAAGGGTACTTTGAAGTCTTTACCAATAAGTGATTATATCTGAATACTTTAAATCCTTAGTTCTCTTATAAGGAGAATTAGTGCAATGTTGTAATATAATTTATCATAGATTATTTCTAAGTTCAATATGCTACTTTATACCTTGTGTTTAATTGTTTAATTACCTTTCAACCAAATGATTTTCATGTTAGAAGCTTTTATAGAAATCTTAACTCTATTTGGCTAACATGAAAAAAAATGTAAATGAGATGAAAATTTTAAATGGGCAACTTTATTAAATTAGTATACATGCAATATATTTTTATAAAAAATCGGTACTTCTACAATTTATTTTGTGCTCAAATTAACTATGACGCCTTAAAGTAGTCCCCATGAATTTTTCTTACAAATTGAAATAAGAAAATTTTTGCTCATGGGAGAGCACACAAGTGACCCAAGAAAAATGATGATGATTATGCTCTTAGTTAGATGTAATCATACTTAATT
Organism: Piper longum; assembly: GCA_032619315.1. Taxonomy (NCBI): domain Eukaryota; kingdom Viridiplantae; phylum Streptophyta; class Magnoliopsida; order Piperales; family Piperaceae; genus Piper; species Piper longum. The sequence continues at coordinate 2,852 of JAVDBV010003271.1, forward strand.
TTTATAGAAATCTTAAGGTTATATATAGTTAACATGAAATAAATCTAAATGACATGAAAATGTTAAATAGTCAACTTACTAAACTTAGTATATATATTATATACTATGAAACAATTAATACTTTGACAATGTTTTTATGTCTGAATTAATCATAATTATTTTTTTCTATTATTGAGATAAGAAAAAGGTGAAAATAGTTTTTTACTTATTTAAGGGCACATGAATGGGTTATACAAGGTAATTTCGATTATTTTGTGCTCTCTTCGATGTAATCATACTTAATTTATATACAAAAATAATTAACTTAATATTATATTTTATAAAAATATATATATTAAATATACCTAATTTTAGTAAGATTAACTATTTTAAAATTTTTATATCATCAGTACTATTTTCATGCCAACCAATTAAACGGGCCTGAGTTGAAAAGGAAATGCAACATAAATCCTACATGTCGCACGACATAGTGTGTCAACAAGAGCCCCCTTTTTTTTTTGTCAAAGCGTAAACAAGAGTGTACCCAGCACAAAAGAGCAACCCTAGTTGTCATGTTGCATGCTCTTGTGCGGGTTGTCTGGGATCAATAACGTCAACCAAATAGTTTGCTTAATTTTTTTAATTGATTATTTATAATTTCGGTTGATGTTAATTATATATTATCATGATAATATTAATCTTAATGAGATATACCATCATAATGCAAGGGCACTATGGTTTGAGCAGTGGAAAATGAAGATTGATTTATTATAATGTTTTATTAATAGACATGTTTAACTTAGTGAAATTGTTGTTGATTAATTATTTCTTTGACTATTCAAGTGTAGATTTTATGTTAATTGTTACATGTGTATATTTACTAATGAAGAAGATGTCATGTCGTGCATATAAGTTCAAGTACCTTAGTCTAGGTAATTTTATGGTGCTATTATCAACCACCTTACATTAAAATGCCGAAATTTTTTTGCTCTTATCGCATTTCAATTTTTTTTGTAGAGTAATTAATTTTGGTCCCATAATAGCTTGGGCCGCAATAATTACTTGATTTAGAATTATTATTATATTTATTAAAATAATAATAATTATTATTATTATTTTATTAGAAAACATTAGATTATATTATAATTTAGGAATTTTAATATTAATAAAATATTAATATATTTATAATTATAAAATCAATTTAAAGTTTGTTACTTAATAATATATACTTAATTTAAATTTTACGGATTTTATATATTTATTTATTTACATATTATTTATCATTAAAAAACTTAGTTTAATTTTATTTGAATTAAAAAAATTAAAAAATGAATTCTATTTAGTTATCAAATTTTTTTCTTATTAAAATTAAAATTACTTTAAATATATGTATTAGTATACAACTATATTTTTTGTTAAAATTAAATAAATATTCATTATTTTTATTTTAAATAATATAATAATTTTAAAATTAGTTTTATATTCTTTTGATATATATAATTAATAATTTTAAATATACCTCGCGCATCGTGGGGTTAGCTAGTTTAGATATAAGGAAAGGTCAGCACGCAAGCCATAGAAGACAAGATATCTAGGTCCTTATTATATCGAACCTAAACCATAAGGCATTGGTTGTGGTAGGAATTTGATATCAGATTAATTTTGTGTTATCTTACAATCCACTTACCATTAGGAAAATCTATCACAAAATTCATTTTGTTCAACTTTTGGGTTTTGTCCATTTTCTCTCTAACCCTCCATCTAATAGAGTTATGGGTTGGGTCTGATATCTTGTGACAACTATAAATTGATGCGCCAAGTCAATTTTGAAAAATGGTTAATCAAAAATTAAAATCTATGGCACACCCCATTAATAGTTTAATATATTGGACCATAATAAGTATTAAATTTAAGATTAATTTTGTGGAATATTATCGTGAGCGTGTCATGTGCGCATTACTAAAAAATTGGGCACTTCTATCGAAACTCCAAATGACAAAAATAAGAAAACCCGCAATAAATTTCTTTAGTATCAGAGTAAAAAATGTTGAAAAAATCACTCTCAGCAACAAGTATGGTAGAAAAAACTTGAAAAAATCCCAAAGACATTGATACGTTTTTGCATGCTCCTATATCACAATCACCAATAAACATACCTATAATCTATTAGCAGTGGAATGTTTGCAGTTAATCATGCAACAAGAAGGGCCCAAAAACCTTGGCTTATTATCTTAAAAAAATGTTTAATATCAAGAGAAGATAAAAAAAATACAAGGCAAATGCCATCTTCCACCCTAAATCAAGCCAGAATGCCAGCCTGCCAAGCACAAGCTAGACCAACTTACTCCCATGTGACTATTCTTTTCTGTTCGATGGAATCAAAGCTTCACTATAAATGCCTCATTCCTCCAAGAACACGTCACCAGTCAAAAGCCCAAGTAGCTCAAAGCTTTCCAAAGTTCTTGAGTAATTAGAGCAAAAATGGCTTCAAGGGCACTTGCTACGTCGTCTCTATTTCTCTTATTCAACCTCCTTTTCTTTACAATGGTCTCTTCAACTTATGTTAAATGTCCACCTTCTCCCAAACCTCAGCCTAAGCCCCACCACAAGCATAACAAGTGCCCAAAGAACACACTAAAGCTTGGTGTGTGTGCTAAAGTGCTTAACCTAGTGAATGTGGTGGTGGGAAGCCCCGAAACTCTGCCTTGCTGCTCTCTTATTGAAGGATTGGTTGATTTGGAGGCTGGTCTTTGCCTTTGCACAGCCATCAAGGCTAATGTCTTGGGTCTAAACCTTAATGTTCCTGTGTCCATTAGCTTGTTGTTGAATGTTTGTGGCAAGAAGACTCCAGAGGGGTTCAAGTGTGTTTAGAATAGTATAGGTTTGCTGGGTTCATCTTCAAAGTATTTGGGTTCCTTTTTATCCACTTGTGACCAATTGATCAGTATCTTACTGATATTGTTTGCTTTGTGCATGGTAAGTTTCTTGTCAATTTGTTTGTTGAGTGATTTATGTTTCTATGTATGAATTATGATTGGTTATGTACTGTTGATCAATAAGTTATGTCCAGTAAATTGGCGTGGAATTGTTTTATCTCCTGAATTCATAGTTACAACTACTGGAAGAGTTTCATCCCGTAACAAATTAATTTTTTATTAGAAAAGATTGCGCTTAGCTTTTCGCTATGTATATGTCTACGAGCTCCATCCAGATCATATATCGTTTTTTTTTGGCTTCTTATCAAAATTTTATGCAAGGACTCCACTAAGCATTACTAGCATAGTTTACAAAATCAAGACTCGGACTTGAAATTATTTATACTATTATTTCAATCAAATACTTAAAATATTATATGAAATTAACATATATTATTCTTTTGACAGTTGTGATTGATCGATTTATGATTTATAATCTTATATTACTATAAAATATTGATTTAGTTAATTAAACGAAATATATAATATTTTAATAATTTTATTAATCAACTTGGGAATTTTACCATAAAATTTATCAACATGGAGTCACCTATAAAGATGGACTCAAAAAACCATCGAGTAAAATCGGTTTGGAGAGTTCTTGGAATCAAAAAAATGTCTTAAAATTATGATTACAGACCCCAAGTCCAAAAAAGATGAAGCTTGGCTTCAAGAATGACATGCAGCTATCCAAAATTTGACTAACTGAAATTATTATATGGATCTTATTTTAGAGTCATGCCCCAAACACTCTTTAGAAAAAAAGTACAATTGCAACCACTTTGGAGAGGCAAAACAGATTTATTGTAGTAAGTATTATAGCAAATCCGCTAGTAGCTTTCATATTGGCTCAAAGTACCGCGATTAATGAAGTTTAAACAAATAATCATAATAATTAGTAAATTCCTCTAATTGCGATGATTTATACCAATCAAGAACTGCTACAACATATTTATTGTTGCATTTGATACAACAAATCTAATCCCTTAGAGGGAAGTAAATAAATAGATAAATTTAGGAGTAGGCTCTTACTGTGTGTGCCGATGTTGCACAGTGCCAGTCCAAATTTTCTTCAATTGAGATATAATTTCTACTCATGACATACAACCATTGGTAATACAAGTAAATAATAAACAAAAACGTGGAGATTGTAAGTGGAACTTATATGAATCAAATTTCCCAATCTTACATAGTTGGCAATCACATTCACACATACTTTTAAAACTCTGGGATTTTGCCTCAATTTGTCACGCCATGGACGTTCTAGATAACTCGGAGTTCACTCCTCCCAATTGCCTTGAGTAAATAAGATATTATATAAACTTGAAGCATACATTAGTCTTTACCATTACTTTAAAATATTTATTTAGATACATCAAATGAAAATTAAAATATTTTAATAGCTTTAACTTGGAAATAAACTATATAATCTATTCCTAGAGAGTCATCAATAGAGATTAACTCAAAAGTCAGCATAGAGAGTGACTTAAAAAGTTATAACATGGAGTCGATTTAATGAGTTTTGAAATCAAAAAAGAATTTTAAAACTATACATTCAAATTATAAATAAAATTCAATAACTGCGGCAGGCCCAAAGAGAACGAGCCACTTGTAATATGAGTAAACAATTAACGAAAAGTTGGAGGTCTGGAGCTCGACCATATATGAATCAGATTTCCCAATCTTCGTGGATTAAAATCATAAATGAGATTCAATTAGTGCCGCATTGTGTAAAAAGGTTTCTGTAATTAACATATAATTTCTACAATTTGAGTAATTAATTAAGTAAAAGACGTGGTGGCAGGGAGCCCGAGCTTATGAATCAGATTTCCCAGCCCTATGCCCTAGAGTACTCTAATCACATTCACGAGCTTAGTGGGTTAAAATCATAAATTAGATTCACTAGGCTAGATGTTGCACCATGGGCAGTTAATATTAGACGCCATGGCAAATTTTACAGCTCTAATTCATATGCATTGCCGGGAAATAGGATTTGGGTGTTGTTCCTAGTGTTCCCACGTTTATGAGGGGTTAGCGGTGGCTATCCGAATGGTGGAAATAACATACCAAGGCTAATCCATGTTACAATTGCATGTAACAAACCAAGTGCACAAGTATTTGGGTTGCGGCATGTCTGAGAGCGAGTGCTGATGAGTAGCAGTACTCGGGATTCCGACTGTTTGGTCGGAATTCGGCACAACACCAGGAGGATTGGAATTTGGTGGTTGAGTGCTGGTCAGGGTCAAACCACGAACGTGATGAAGGCGAGTTCCTACTTTGTAGGGATTGCTGCAGGGACCTGATGGATCAGCGGGGACGCCAACAAGTTGCTGGACTTTGTTACCAGACTTTGGATCATATCGTGGAGGAGACGATTTAGTCCATTTGAAATTATGTGCTTGGAGATAAGGATGGATCAAGTCTTGGTGAAGATTGCGATCCCATGCCGCTAACCTTGGAGATCAGATAAACATGATGGACATGTTTATTAGATCTTGGGTGTATCTCCTGGTTGGAGACAAACTTCCAAGACCTGTAGGAGAACTTGGACGGGATTGGAGCCAGGTTTGGGGTTAACATGCTGGGGATCTTGTAGGATCCTTCGGAGATAAAGATTCTGGCAAAATCTGGTCAAGTAGGACGGGTTTATCTGATGGAGAGATTTATCTTCTAAACGTTAAGTATAAATATATGGATTAAAGGTAGGAAAAATGGATTTCCGACGTGAGAGGGAAGCCGATCAATTAGAAGACGTACTCTTGGAAAGGGCGACTAATTAGGGACAACGTGGTGTCTTATGGTAAGGGAACTGAGAGAAAGGAGTCCCGTGGAGTTGCTGCAGCCAGTGCTTGGGGGAAGGATTGAAACTTCATTGGTGGATTGCTGGAATCCAGGTACACGTTGTGGTTACAACCTGTATGTTGAGTCTTGTTTAATAGATTGCATGTAAAGGGGTAATCGAATAAGTTGCTAGTTAGGGGTTACTGTACTTGAAGTTGTGGCTAAATACAATTGTAGTGTTTGTGACCTTGTCTTCCCATATTACGTACTTAGTGAGAGGCTGAGTGTGCTCAGGGAGGGGAATACCTCATGATAGCAATCAATATTAGAGATAGATTTCCATTATATATATAAACCTTGGTGAGCAATGAGATAACATTGACTGTATTAATTTGAAAATTGATATGTTATAAATAGACTATAATTTTAAAGATAGATTTTAATTAAATGAAGAGATAAGCTATAATATTTAATTTAATTTTTTATTTTCTTTTATTTTAATCAATTGGGTTTCCTAATTTCGTACAAGAGTGAATTTTAGTTTTCCTTTTATTAATATTATGCTGAATATTGAGCCATGCGCAAAAAATAAACTCTAATTTTAAAGATAAACTCTAATTACATAATGAGATAAACTAAAATCATATAATATGATATCTTCTACATAGATTCTATTTTTAACATAAACTCTAATTTTAGATTGATAATAATTTATTTTATTATTTTTATTTTTATTTTATTTTGACCGGTCAAATTTTAACTTTTGGTTTCCATTTTTATTAGATTATAAAGACGGTTCAAATATACAAATGGACAATTAAGTGGCTTCGATAAATTTACCACAATGCACTCATTTTAAATATATCTCTTTATATATATATATATATATATATATATATATATATTATTCATGAGCACTCGTATCTATACGAGGCTAATCTAATTCATAGTTTCATAAATGAACCTTGTGAATTTAAACAAGTTGCATTCTTAAAGACCTGAACCAGTCACAAAACTTGGGGAAAAAATAAAGAACTTGTCTTATACTATTCTTCGTGGGACACCCAAAAAGCCAATGAGATAGAGTGCATTTTTTATAAATTACTTTTTTATTTTATAAAAAGCAAAGAGTAGCATCGATTACGAACCACAATAAAATCATAGAATTCCCATAACAATATAAGATAATTGTTTGCATAAAATAAAAATCATGGTACAAAACATTTTTGCCTTTCGTGTAAAATTTGACTGAACAGCATATACTATTGCCCAAATTTTCTCTGCTTTGAAAAAAAAAATTCCAAATTTATTCCATCAAATATAGAGGGTAAAGTTGATTGTTCAATCAAAATTGCCTTTGGAATAGAAAAACAATAATGTTTAATAGTAGATGATCGGTTTTAACGAAATCTAATTAGTTGCATTGGAATGGATTAATGTAAAAAGAGAAATTTATATTATTTTTACTATTTGGATCTTGACATAACAAAGTAAAAAGGCTGACATGATGATCTTCACATTTTTATATTACTCAAACCATGACGATAAATCATGCATTTTGTCGATGGAAGGCTTGGCTAATACTTCTTTTAGATAGTAAACTAATCCAATTATAACCAACATCTATACACCAACATCTATACGTGAAATTTCATGCATGGTTTTTTTGAGCTAGCTAGGAGGATTGTTCCATCAGTGGAGAGATATTTTCTAGCTTGAATAACAGGCATAATTTTACCTTTGCCTTATCGATCATTTTCTTCCACGTTGTAAACCATATCAATACTTAGTTTCATATTCTCCGTATTTTTTACCTATTGTTTCCATCTAAGTTCTTTTGGGTCTACCTGCCCTTTTTTCAAATAATGTAAAAATTACATAATCTATTTCCTTATAACGGCATCGGATGGATGTTTTTGCACATTTCCAAACTAGTGTAATCTATGCTCACACATTCTCTTCAATGGATGTGGCCCCTAATTGTGATCATATAGTATGATTTGTTACTCAATTCTTGAGTCTTACCAGACATCCATTTTACCATAGGCATCTCTGCTACCTCTATTTTGTCAATATAACTTTATTCAGTAGTCTACATTTTGTCCCATGAAACAATGTTATACTTCGGGTTACTGGTCCAAAGCCCGAATGAAGGAGGAGGGAAGAGTAAGGAACAGCATATAGCTAGTAAAACTTTGTCATATACACTTGTGAATTCCAGACTTAACTTTAAAAAATTTAAAGAAAAAAAAAGAAAGAAACCCAAATTAATGGACCTTTTAATTTTGGCAAACAGTATTATTTCTTTTGTTGGAGCTCATCAACACACTTAAAATAGCAATTTTTATATGGGTCACATATCGTACCGGCTGCTCGATAAGTATAGCCGGCCGCCCATGCTATGGCTTGGCTGCCTGACATGCCATGGCCTAGCTGCTGGCACGGCCACCAACCATGCTATGGCCCTGCTGCCCTCAAAATAAAATTTGTTTTATGAAAAATGATGTTTGCTAATCTATAAGATGGCAAAAAGGTTCTGCAATGGAGACATACAACACAAACTAAAAAACCATACAATAGTGATATGCCCATAAAAGTTTAACAAGTAAAAGGTTAGTGAACTATTAACAACACCATCAGTTTCCAGCAAATATGGAAAAAATAAGGCAGTTTTCACAGCCAAAATAATTTAACAATAACTTCAACAAACAAAAGAAACAAAAGAAAGAGCTAAAGGGAAAAAGAAAACTATTATACACACAATTTGAGAATATTTAGATTTTTCAAAGTTCCAAAGCAGAAAACTTCAAGTTTGTAGATATATCAATCTGAAAGCCATTGACGTAGGTGAAAAATGTCAGACCTACTCACATCTTCACAAGGAATCCAATCAACACACTGGCAAGTCCAACTAGGAATATAAACATGAATGAGAATCCAGCGCTCTTTTTTTTGCTGATTTCCTTCCTCAATAGCTCCTATTCACAGCATTGAACCAGAAAAATAATGAAAAACTACCCGAGAAGTGAATTTTTATCTCGGCCAGCTTACTTTAAAATTTTACGATAATGCCATTCGGGAAAATTTATGTAGTTTATTAGGAAGATCTTGGCAAATTCATTAAGCATAGTTTGTATGATTAGAGAACAGAGCATTCAAAATATATCTTTCTGGCAAAACAATTCATCTAGAGACTAAAAAATATTTCTAGTTGTAAAAATAAGTGATGACATCAAAATTATTTCCAGCCTCGTTAAACCCAAAAAGCTCACTTGGAGAGATATTATAAAGAGTTTTGGGAATATATCTTACCATCTCTTGGTGAAGCATTTGATTTTGTTGAACAGCAGAATTTTTCTCTTCAGCGAGCCTCGAAATAGTCAACCATGCCTGCATAAGAAACATTTTGTAAAATATGATTCATATAATAGATTTGTTACAAATTGCAATGGAGAAAGGTCTGAAAGGGTAGAACGGACAGATACAGTAAGTGAAAAACATACAGGGCTTACATTCCATTCTGACACAAATAGAAACTCCAAGTTGTTAGCAGGTATAATGGATAATGAAACAAAGACTATGGATTTTGCAAGAAATTCAGGCTATGAAGAAAATAGCAAGTTTATGCCAGTCCCCTGATCTGAATTTATAAGTTGAAAAATATGGTTCTAAGACGTATTCAAGAACTTTTAAACAGCTCCGTACCTAGGCCTTTTATGGAATCAATGGTAAGGCAAAGACAACAGGATAAACAAATAGCAATTGCAAAACTATAATCAATGCAATATATCAATAGTACTTGGAAAGACAAAGCTCAACCAGTGATTCTCTAAGACAAACTCCACTTTTGGAAAACTTGAGTGACTGTAAGGTAAAACTCAATCCCATACTTTTCTAAGGCAGATTTAACTTTACAAAGCTCGAGTTTTATAAGCGTTTCCTTACAACAATGATGGACTGATATTTAAAATTGCAAAAAAAAAAGTGTGGGATTGTGAGTTCTTGAGGTAAAAGGAGGTAGCTTTAAGTGAGTTCTATGTGTAATATATACAAGTAATAATATTGTTCTCTATCAATTACAATCTTTGATGGTCGGCATTGATAGGTACGATAGCTAATTTCAATCAATTCAGCAAACAAATTTACTTTATTAACTTTAAGAAACTCTGCATTTATGAACCTGAGAATACAGAAAGCAAAACAATAGAAAAAGGCTAACTTTTCAAAAGTTCGGAATCAGAGAAGAAAGGGAAGATAACTATGCAAAAAACTAGAAATCATACAAAAAAGGGGAAGGATAACTATTCAAAGGAAACACGATGGGATCCAACAAATTGTTCTCAAAATACCTTATGGAGTCTTCCCAAAAAGGGGATGAAGTAAAATGTTCTCAACAATGTGATAGAAAAGAACAGAGAAGAAAATTCAGAAAGAACAGTGACGGCCAGGAAAATAAACCTACATTTAAGGAAAGCAAATCACCAATTAAGAAAAGAGCAAAACCTACTATGAATTTTTAAAACACAACCATTCAGCTTTGATTAAGACAATTACTGCAAAAACTAGGCAAGAACTATGACAAAAATAGAAGGGAAGAATGAAAGATAGCTGATATACACCCGTCATGTGATATAAATCATTAATCTAACTGGAATCAATGATGCCGGCTCAAAAACTTTTGCCACGTAGCGGAATTATATCCTAGAATTTTATATTAAGAAGTACAAACCATTAATTATTTCTCATTTACACAATCAGCATAGTCATGGCTCAAATCTAACCAAGAAGTTCAATATCTTTCTAAAGTAGTTTAATTGATGATGTTCACAGTCTAACCAGTTCTTATAACTTTGTATTTGTTAATCTAATTCCTGTCTTCTTCAAGGGATAACTAGTTGTCCAAACAAAACTTTCTAAAAGATTAGCAGCAGTCTAAGATCATTGACAAACAGAAGTTTCCGTGATAATTACAAACCAAATCTAAGTATTGTGGAAAAGTGCTGATGAGCAGTTCAATAAAGCTAAAAGAGATACGGATGCCCCAATTTACCTTTAAATTCGAATTACACTCAATCAGTTTTCTACGTACAAACATACAAGACTAGGACTTGCCTCTGATGTTTCCTCTAACTGTCCAAAAGTTTTTGACGCCTGAGCTAATTTGGCTTCTTCATTGGACCTTGATACCTGGCAAAGAATTCATCCTATCTTAAACAAAAGCGGGGATGCATTTTTAGAAATCTAAAATTATAAAAACTCAGGTTGTCTAGAACTCTTACTGCATCAAACATGAAAGCACTCTGGATATCCTGCATGGAAGAGGTAGATCCCATTTCTGATCCCTCCAGAACATGTGGAAGGAAATTTGCTGGAATATAAATGACCCTCAACTTAAACTCATCAACAACTCTTCCAGCTTCTTTATCAAACTATAATTCAGTAAAATCAAAACATTAAAAATAGACAGAACTCATCAAGATCCACAGCGTCAGTACTTAACATATATCAGCATCTTACCATATCAGGTGTTATATCCTTCGTTGTAACACCAACAGATGTAACAACACTTTGAAGGAGGAATTTGTCTTTACATTGCATATCTGCTGGAGCTTCTTCTTGAGCTTGCATTGTGACTGTATGATAAAAGATAATGAGTTTCAAGAAAAACTAGCATCCATACTAAGACAGAAGTGAGATAAAAAACATACCCGACACTTCGTTCTTTGCATTGGGCATGACAATTCCCATATTGGGACGAACAAAGTACTTCTTCGGATTGGTCGTCTTGACCTGATAGCAAATCGAAAAATGAAATCAAAACTTGCGCCTCTACTTGGGAATCTACCTAAAATGACACATACGAAATGCCATACAAAATTGGGCAGCCACCTTAAAAGCCACATATTGATCTGTTTTGTTGGTAAGTTCCAGAGTGCAAGAGGAATGTTTCTTTAGCTCAACTACCCAGTCCAGACAAACAACACAAAGAAGCTTCAGATTTTGAGTAGTCCAATATATAGACTAATAAAGGCGCTTTCCCAATAGATCAATGAGAACCACAGGTGATATCATAGCTTTTTTTTTTTATTAATATATAAAAAAACTCCACCATGGCCATTCTCCAATAAAAAAAGTGGGCATTACAAAAACGCCCACAAGAAGCGACAAAATGAAATCGTTAGAAAAATACAGAAAGGGCGTACATGGGAATTTGAGCTCCGACGGTTGAATATCAAGAAGCTGGCCACCGCTCATTTTGGGAAAACCTGAATCCCAAGACAGAGGTGAAGCATCGAAGAGATTAGGACAAAAAGAAAAAAAAAAGGGACAATCTGAGCATGAAAGGAACTAACTTTCAGGGTTATTGTATTGAGCTTTGCCTTACCCAGGATGATTCAAGGCTTGGGGGTGCTCTGCTGCTGCTGCTGCTGCTGCAGGTGGTAGGTTAAGGGAATCGGAGTGAGCAAGGGGAAAGGACGAAGAGGGTCACCAACACATTCGAAACAGGGTTTTGGGGTAAATTTGAAGCCAAGAATGATGACTCATGAGGAGTTGCCAACATTTCCTTCATTTTTCCTATTTTTAACCACAGTTTGAATGAGTGGCTGGACTGTTTTTTTTACCCTTGTTAGTTAATCCGGCGCATGTACTCCGATATGGCCATAGTCGATATTCTCTTTTGGAGTTTTTAGCTAATTTAGTTATTAAAATTTGGGCAAGAATATTTAGGTGCAAAAGAAAGGTGGTATAATTTTTAAAATGTGGAGTTTACTATTTAACGTTGGAAGAGATACTACAGTCGATTCAACGGTGCCTTTATCACAATATTATAATTTAATAGTGTTTTTAATTTATTATCGTAATATAGGTTTGGGTAGAGAGGTGTTGAAAAATAAAGTAAACACTTGGATAGGTTGGTTTGGTCCAGTAAAATACTGCCCTGCCCCAAACCAAAACACGTCCCCTCCAAAAAAATTTATTCTTCCCCAAATCCTTTGACCACTTCTCCCAATCCCATCGCTCCGTAGCTCTTCCTCTACTGTTTACCATTATATCCTAATCTTCCTTTTAATTCTTTGTCTCAATCCAATTCTACATTGAACCTCATTTTAATGAGATGATATTACAAACTTTCTAAGTGTTTCTCAAGAATTCGAGGTTTTGAATCCTGAAAGGATCGTGAACCTATACTAAAGAGCCAGTAAAAGGATCGTGAACATATCCATGATCTCAAATGAGAAAGACCAGATTTTTAATCCGTCCTTTACTCATTCAACATGGAAGAAACTCACTAGCGAGGCACTTAACTAAATATATAGGCATAGTAAATTAAGTGATATCTCAAAACTAATTTGAGATTAGCATACATTATCTAAACCCTTTCTAAAATAATCGTTTCCAATCTTGATAGTTTTCACTCTGGTCAATAGGCTATTTCACGACACCGAATTGTGTGCACACACACATACACACAATCCGAGGTCGTGAAATAGCCGGTTAACAAAAGTGAAAACTATCAAGATTGGGAGCGATTATTTTAAAAAAGGTTTAGATAATATATGCTAATCTCAAATTTATTTTGAGATATCACTTAATTGACTATGTCTATATATTTAGCTAAGTGCCTCGATACTGAGTTTCATCGAGTTTTGATTGATTTTTCTTAGTTTTAGATGAATTTGATTTATGTGTAGAGTTAGTAGATATGAGTGTTATATTAGGCATTAATTATTGAATTAGTTGATTTTTTGTTTTGTAGGGAATAGAACAAGCAAGAAAATAAAGAAATAAACAAGAAAGTCGGCAATAAATGAAGGCCATAATGCTCAAACTCGTGGCTATGAGTGCTGAGGTAATGCAAAGTAAGAAAAAAAGCATCACTTATTAGCTCCATGGCACTAGAACTTCTTGGAATGAAAACCGTGGTGTTGGGCGATGTGAGAGGGAAAAAATTTAAGGGAGTGTCGTGGAGCTGAAAGGGAAGGATACGATGCTAGTGCGTTGAAATTTTGGATAATTCCAAAATTAAAGATCCGGCTTCCACAAGGAAAATTCCAATACTTCTAATTATAAAATGGTTATTTATGCATGAATTTGGAGACTGTTTCTTAGCTATTCTTCATCATTTTGAAGGCTATTCTGAAAGGTTTTGATACTCTCAAGGAGGATTATCCAAGAAGATTTAAAAGAAGAAGAAGGGAGATTGCTTTTAAAGATAATTTCATAAGAGTTTTTCCTCTTTGCTTTTCTTTTCTTTGAGTTTTTATTGTATTAATATTGTGAATCTTTCAAATACTGTTGTTATAGTTTTATTTTCTTATTTTTAGAGTATATTAGTTTATGTTTGAGAGTAGATGAATCTTAAACTAATGAGTTGATATTTTATAGTAGTTGAAGTTTATATCATTATCTTTCCATGAGAATAATGTTTTATTGTGTTTAATACTTTTATTTATTTGGTTAATTGTTGAAGCAATGTGAGGTGTCAAAGAGAGAAACTACATTAAATAATTAATTGAATGATAAATTAATTATCTCTATGTGTGGGGGATCTATAAAATATATCCATGAATTGAATGTGATTAGTCTAAATAGGAGTCATTGGAAATTTATGTAGTCCGTTTAAATCTTAGTCTGAAATTTATGTGTAACGAATTCATATAGTTTAATGCATCTTAATCTTGGTATGT
>JAVDBV010003273.1:0-16245 GCA_032619315.1 Piper longum
CCCCCCCCCCCTCCCCCCCCTCCTTCACCGATGCCAACCCCCCCTCCCCACCCAGTTGTCGCCCCACTTGGAGGCCCCGCCTCCCCCAACCCCTCCACGGCCTCTCCCGCTCGGTTGTTACAATATGTGTTTGTAGTATTTTTTGTCTAGTCTCACGTCGATATTGAGATTGGGTGGTAACTACTATATTAAAAGGGTTGTAAGTTAATTAAAATAGTTCGTCATTTTTGACATGCGATGGTGTTCATATCGTGGCTTATTGGACACTGTTTTACAACCATTTCTTTATGACACAAATTATATCGACATTAAAAGGACACTATTTTATGGTTGACCAAAAATACACGGTCAACTTCAACCATGTATAGCAACTTGGCAACTTACTATAAATCTATGCCCCTATAAATGTTAAGAACCTAACTACATGCATACATAAGACAACTCCTCACTATTTCTACCAGCAAAAAATGTCCAATATCTGCCTTGTTTATCTTGTGGTTTTCTTCTACTATGTGTGCAACCCACTGGATCGCTAAGGGCCCCCTCCCTGGTGATCTCCCTCTTGGGAAAGGCATAGTGTTGACTAGATGAAGAATTGGTCAACAACTAACCACAAACATGTGCCAGTTAGACCCCATGGCGAGCCCACCCACCCGTTATTCTAAGCGTTCGATCGGGAATGGTTTCATGCAGGCAACGCTTTCAATGTCGCGAAATCGCGCCGAGATTTTGGTATCCGGAGGCACCCGACATGAAACTCACCAGTGAAGTGGTTCCCGCCATTTTTCAAGAAATCTAGATAGAATATCGGAGAAATCTCAAATGAAATGGTAAAAAATAAGGGTGGGAAATACGTAAAAGTGGGTGGGTGGCGGTGAGATGGTGGGTAATTGGGGAGGGAGAAGGGACAAAAGGCAGGGGGAGAAGTGGGACGAATGTGATAAGGGTCGAGGAAGAGAGGGGAAGAGGGGCTGGTAAAAGTTTATCAAATTAATTTAATCTTTTATATTTTTTAAATATTAATATTTCAAATGTACTATTAATATTTTATATTTTTTAAATGTTTAATTTTTAGTATTTTATATTGATTGTAATAAAAATTTGATTGACTTGATTATTAATTTATGTTTAATTATAATTATAAATTATTAAAAATAATATTTTTGTTTATTAGAATTAATTAATTAGTGATTTCAATTTATTATTAAATTAGTGTGATTGACTTAGTAATCATTTATTGTTCGATTAGTAATATAAAAAGTTGAACAATTATTGGATGTCGATTATCTTTTATATTTTTAAATGTTTTTATGTTTTATATATACTGTTAATGCTATATATTTTTTAAATGTCAAGTACCTTGTATTTTAATCAAGTTAATCAAATTTTTATAACTATCAATCTAAAATACTAGCATGGTATTTATTGTTGGTTAATAAATGGGGTTTTTCTCTCCTTGTTTAATTATTAGCAAATTGGTTGATTTATGTATTTCCTACGAAATCTTATTGCTAGTATTGAAACTGTTGATAAATGTTAAGTATTAATTGTTGCTTATGATCTATCCACCGTTGACTACTTTAGATTGTTAGTACTTTGATTAAAGATTTAAGTAGCTTATTGTTGTTAATTTTTGTGATTAGTAGCTGATTTATGTTTTTGCCTATTTAGTTGGTTTGCTATTCATCGTAGTCCTTTTGATTACCCTAGTTTGCCCATTTAGTTGGTTTGTGATCATTGTTATTTGCTGTTGATTATTATTATTGTTGGTTATTGTTGGTTATTGTTGTTCATTGTCGTTTATTATTGATTATTGTTGTTTATTGTCAATTGTTGTTGGTTATTGTTGATTATTGTTGCCCTCTCATTCATGATTAAAATTAATTGTTGATTCTACAGTACTGTTTAATTGATTATTAAGTTCTTCGGCGATTATTTGATTGTGTGTTAGATGTTTTTGTTATGATTATGCCTTGTTAATGAGAATTAAAATGTTGAATTATTGTTGAGTAGTGGTTTCCTTTAGCTTATCAACTACAAGTTGCTCCTTGTATGTTATATTTGCTTTTTGTCTATTGAGTTCTTGTTGTTTTCATTGTGAATTAGCCACTTATTTTGGATTATTAGTTTATTACTCATTGTTTGCTCTATTGTGTTGGTGTTTGTCATTGCTTGATAGTTGCTACTTCCTATTCGTCACTGTTATATGCCGCTTATTTGTTCTTTACCTAGTTGCTCATTGTGTTGTCGTGCGTGCTTGCGTTCATTCATCTCATGCATACATCATGCAGATTATGTTGGGTTGGTAGTGAGTAGTATTCTTGTGTATGAATAGAGTAGGAGCTTATTGGCTACAACTGTGTCACAACATTTAGAGCTAATAAGTCAATTAGGACTCACTTCTTAGTGTTGTCTCTCTATTCTGTCGAGTTTTGATTTATAGATCATAAGACATGTGAGTGAGGATCTAACTGAAGAAAAATAATTAATTAGATAATACTAAACCAAAATTTTAAAGTATATTTTTGTTAATTAAAATCAATTAATTAGTAATTTAAATTGATTAAATTGATTAAATTAATTAGAATCAACTAGCTAATAAATTGATTATTTTTTAAATTTTTAGGACCCACCCAGATCTTCTTTTTATTGATACTATCAATCTCATGAATAATGTTTGATCTAACAAATATGATAACTAGTAATATATTTAACTAATGTGTGTTACACGTGTAATATTATTGAAATAATTTTGTCTATAATATTAAATATTTAATATCCTATTTTACTTTTGTTGGTCTCTGATATTTCTCTAAAATTTCTCCGAGATGTCTCTAAGCGGAATGGCCGATACGATACCGATATTCGAGATGGCAACCCTTGCATGTAGGTACTTCCGGAGTTACTGTGCAGTGTGGTACATAGGCTCTCCTCGGACGGACATCCTACAAATTGTTGTACACGTTTGTTTAAAATTTCGTCTTGTCTGACCGAGTCATTGTCTGAATTATACGTCGAGCCCAAACAATATGACAGTCAAAAATCAAAATCTTATCCTAATGACACGGTTTATAGAGCCCTCATCTCCATTGTTGCCGCCCTATGCGCTCCCTGAGTATACACCCCCATCTACACACGCTCTACTGCCCTGGGCACCGTGTACTGCCTCCACTGCCGCCTGCGGGCCCCCTCTGCCTCCCTACACACTGAATACCCCTCCATCTCCCTCCGATGCCCTGCGCACATCTTCGTAGGCGGACACAAGGATTTTATCTCTTCCATCTTCTTTTTTTTTGGTGGATTTGTGTTGTGCTATTTGAGTTTTAAAAGTCACAGCTGTGAAACATTGAGATTTGATGATGCAATCTGCAAAAAGATTGAGACTTTTGATTATATGGATCTGTGTCAAACTCACAGCGAGAGGAATGCTCCAAGAAGGTGAGGCAGGTTCGACCCGGGGTTGAAAAAGATAGAGACAAGGGAACCTCGGGCGGGCAGTGACGGGCCAGCGGCAACAACGGGTTGACGGCAGCGGCTGAGCACAAACAGTGAGGCAAGGAAAAAGGTGGCATATGTGGTCATCCACATGAGGGAAATCCAGCCAGACCACGTCGATGACAATGAAGGAGGGAGGCCGACGGATGGTCAGCAGCGATGAAGTGTGGGTGGCGGCGAAGCAATGATGGTTGGAAGAGTCCAACCTGGGGTGGCAACCCAAGTGGATTCGGTGGTTGGGAGTGGGAGAGAGATAAGGGAGGGGGGCAGTGAAGTCGATGACGGGGTGAGGAGGATGGTAGATGACAGCGGTAGCTATCAGGAAGGAGGAAAGGTGGTAGTTGGGTAAGGTGCAACGCCGGTAAAGAGAGAAGTGTCAAAAAAATTTTTTTAACACAATGACAATGTTGTAATAAAAAATTGAGTTATTTCTGACGCGAGTCAAATATAATAAATAAATTCTTAAAAAAGAAATAAAATATGATCAAATTCCATAAAATAAAATGAAATCAATAAATATAAAATAACGTGTTCTAAACTTACCAACCTACTCAAAATACTAACTAACGTGTTCTAACACGATAATTGTTTATGGTTGAATACATAAAAAAATTCTGACATAATGTCATATATTCTGATAACTCATTTTTATGTTATACGATTGACATTATTATTATATACTCAAGCACACTTGACCTCCATGGCTCATAATACATTCCAACACACTTATTCTAAAATTGAATCGACTCGAACAAACAATTGAATTGATCAGTTCATGAGTATAGAAACCCTAACTCGAGTCACAGGTTTTACATGATGGGTGTGACCACTAGATGTATCAAGTTCATCAGCACACGTATGCATTTTCTATTTTTCATATATTTTTTAACGTATATTTTTCTCTTACAACTATATTTTTTACTTGTAGGGAAACAACCAAGTTCACCATCAAATTTATTTGGAACAATGAATATAGAAAAATTGGAAGATATTAATGATTATGTTGATGAACATAATATTTCAACATCTTCATGTTTATAATGAGCTTGTGAGAATGTTATTTAGTTTTTACTCTTCTAATATTTGTAAAATATTTATAGAAGTAATTAACTTTTTTGTAATTTTTTCGTGTAGGTGAGCTACATTGGATGAAGAATCAATTATTAGAATATTTTATCTTTGAATGATATTAATATTAGACTACATTTTGATGTCAATGATTATTTTAAAGCTTCTATATATTGATTATCTTTTGTTTGACTTAGAAATGTATAGAAACTAAATTTTAAAAATTTAGTAAACTACAGTACTAATTGAGAGCATTCTATTTATACAGTAAGTGGTTTGATATGATTATTATTATGAATGTATTGTTCTAAATTCCTTAATATAAGAGTGACTTAGCTTTTTTCTATGTAAGTCATTATTGGTTATTTTAGATATTAAATATCAGTTTTATGCATAAACTTAATTAAATTTACTTTGTATTATGCTTTGAAATTTTCATAAAACATAATATTAACCTTATAAATGTTGAAGATATAAAATATTGGACATTTGATCAATTGTTCGATCAGTCGTTCGATCAGAAAAAGAAATATCTATGTTTAGTTTGTTTTAATTTGTTCGAATTCGGTTGGTTAAATTCGGTTCGACGTGCTTCGACCTTAGGTTAAACTTTGTAATTCGGACGTCCGCATCCACCCCTAGGCTGGGGTGGGATGCTTCGTTAAAAAATAAAACATGGGAGAGATGAGGAGGGAGGAAAGGTAAGGCTAGATGGATCTTTGGGTTTTTAGTGGCGGTAGTTGGGGTATTTGAGGTGATATTCGTGGGCTGGTAGGGTATCTTAGGGGCAAGGTGGTGGTAGTTTAGGATTTTGGAGGGGTGCTGAGGGCTGTTTAGCATATTTTGAGAAATTTTATGGATATTTTTATAATTTTACTCGCCGTTCTCTTTTGGAGGACACTCTATATTACTCTCGAATAATAGATAAAGATCAAATAGCTGTAAAATAGAGTCTAATATGAGCTTCTAAACACTACCTATACGTTGTCATGGACATAAAACAAATAAAAGTAAAAATAAAAAAAACGATCCATGCCAAAATCATTCTAGAAACAAGTCCATTCTGAACCTTAATACGAGACTTCCTAATGCAATCTTTTGCTTTCTAAACAAATTATTACATTAGGCATGCCTGCTATTGAGTTTTCCAGTCAACTCCAATCTCCAAGTCAGTGGTTGTGTGTTGTTCAGTTGTGTTATGTAGCTTAGGGCCACGTTCACAAGTATTTTGTACATGTTTCGCCTTTGGTGTCACGTTGATGTCACGTTAGCTTAGAGTTTTGGTTAGATAGAAATGACATTTTAGGCATACCTCTTAGCCCTAGATGAGAGTTAGAAACTACCTTAAGCTTCTCCCACTTTTTTCCCTCTCATTTTTCTTTTCCCACTTTTCCCCCTCTCATTTTTCTTTTCAAGGCAGGTTCTGGCTCTTCGTACCACGACACTGAGGTGCCAAAGCCGCAGTGCTATGTTCGTGTACGAGGCATGCATGTCTCCACAACTCCTTGTAGCTGAGTTTGGGAATGCTGCTGTGGGCACGGGCGGGGCCTTTTTTCCCATCTTCCCTCTCCTCCTCTCTTTGGTCGACGCCCTGGCCTCCTCTCCTCCGTCCTCTCCTCCTCCTCCTCCTCCTCACCTCCTTGACCTTGTCTTCTTCCTCCCCTCACATATTCTTCCCTATTTCTCCTTCGCCACGAGGTACACTTTTTCTCCTTCCTCTTTTCTTTTAGTGTTTGGGCATGTCACGGTTGTTCGCATGTAGATCTTCCTGTTTAGGTATGTAGATCGGTAAATCATCATTGACCCTAATACATCTATTAGTTTTCTTGAGGATATTATGTTAAAAGTTTGATTTTTTATTAAAATTAATTTTTTATTGTAAAATATAATAATATATTTGTTTCAACCCAGATTTATAAAGTTTGCCGACTAATATACCTAACAATGGCATAAACAAGAAATGATTAAAAGTTAATAATTTTTGGTCGCGATCAGACGATGCCATTTTGTGTGCCCGATTGATTCAATAGTTAATATAGTAATATTTTGACTCGTAATTAGTTGTAAATGATAATGTGTAAAAATCTTAAGTTAAATGATAATTAACTTAATTATCTTAATTAATTAAGGGATATAATATTATTTTAATAATGACAATATGTGATTCAAGGTACAGGTATGAGATTGTCCCGATATCTTTCAAGATCTTCAGATTTTAAGCTGCTATGACAAAGTTACCTTCAGGGTTAAGTTTAAATAATTAACCAGAAATCTTAAGTTACTTTTATAATATTACCAAGATCTTATTCCCAATTACCTGCTTGAAGTTTTACTCGGTTTAGGCTAGTCTCGAGTACGTTCGAGTGAATTCGAGTCAGACTAGCTTCCAGACCATGAGTATTGGGGCTCAGATGGTCGTATGAGCTTGTTATGGAGGTTGAGTATGCCCAACATGAAAATGATAACTTTAGTTGTTATAGTAGAGCATGAGTTATCAATGTATATATGAGGCATACAGATTTTTTTTGTTTGTGTTTACCAAGGTTTTAGAGCTACATTTAAGTCGTAACAGTGTTTAGTATACGTTTGGGATTTTCAGGGTATCTCATTTAACATGCATCTTAGGAATTCCAGGCTATTTGATTGCCCTTATGGACCCAGCTTGATTGAGTTGTAGATTTTTGTACGATCAAGTTCAAGGTTTTGAGGCCAATTATTCTTCTTTCCTCGATTTCGCCTTTAGAGTCACTTTTAGACCTTGAGTTAGTTTCGACTTTTAACGGATTCGATCTGAGCTTTTCGTCTATATCTATATATTTCATGTACCCTAGGTAGACCCCACTAGGGCACACGAGTTATAGTCGTTCAGATCTTGCCATGTGGCAAGATTTGGACCGTCCAACAAAATTAAAATAAAAACTTAGCTTTTCCCTTCCACCATTTCAGATTGTTGCACATTAGTAGTGCCACCGCCACTTCGGCTTGCCGACCCTCCTCTGACCACTTGACCAGTCCAATTGTGACTGCCTCGTGGGTGGCTATCAACCACGATCCACCACCAATAGATCATTCTTTCCATTGGTGTATTGTTGCAGTTGCCACTTTTGGTGAGTTTTCACGCGCCGGCAAGCCACCTCTGGTGAGCCAAACACCCAGGTAGCTCGCTCTGATCATGGTCAACAATTTGAGATCACTACTGACTCTCGCCATAGTCATGGTCCGCCGACGACATAGCCGCACACTCGGCAATTTCACCATTTTCAGTCAGATTTTGGCCAACCGGTGGCCAAACTTTATCGGTCGTCACGACCCCGTAGTCGGCATTTTCCAGTGATGGGCACTGCATTCCCCATCAGCTCGTTTATCCAGATGCGTATCCACCAGCTTGAGCTTTGTTCACTTGCTTGAGTCTGCGTCCATGTCTAACTACCTAGCCGAGCAACCATGTCTAGCATAACCAGCTCTGTTGTTTGACTCGGTCGAGTTGACTCGTTTAGACTCACCCGGTTGATTCGGTAAGCTTTTTCACCTCATTTTCGAATCATTTTCATCTGTTTTTCGATAATTTTCAGTAATTTGATACTCCATACATTAATTTAGAAGTATATTCACACTATTTAGTATGTTTGGATGTTATGAATATTTTTCTTTATTTATTATTTATTTTATTTAGTTATTTCTTTACTTATTCATTATTATTTATTTCTTGTTATTTGTATATTTATCTATTATGATACATATATATTATTATTAATGATATATTTACTTATTAACATTAATATTATTCATGTTTATCAAAACTTATTTATTTATTTATTTATATGTTTACTAATACATGTATATGTAAATATTTACACGTATTTAGTCGTGTATTTTATTAGTGTTATTTATATTATTATTGTTATTTATTATTTATTATTTATTATTTTCTATATGTTACTTGTTCATTATTATTTTTAGTATGATTATTTTATTTATATGACATTTTATTTGATTACTTGTCAATCACCCACACATGTCTCGATTAGATGCTTAGTTGTAGATTTGTTAAGCATTATTTTTTATCATGATGTTATTGATGATGTGACACACACCACGATTATGCATCATATAGAGTTATTAGTTTTTTACTTAGTAGTGGGTTCTAATCTAGATTTTGGAGTCTGAGTTCGCTGTAGATGACATTGAGCTTGGAGCTCGGACCACATGTTAGGTAGGACTCTTCTCATTTTTCTCTAATCTAGATTTTTGGAGTCTAAGTTCGCTGCGGGTTCTAATCATGCTCTTTATCGAGTGTATCTGAACCATGCATTTTAGTTATGATCAGTTTAGGCCCTATTGACCATGAGCATGTTGTTGTCGACCGAATTCTAACTCATGCGTATAACTGGCACGTTACTGTTGAGTATTTTGGTTCGGGTGTATGATTATTTCAATGATTATGATTAAGCCTATTGGCCATATTTCAATATGATGATGTGGGTGTGGAGTTTTTGGTTTCATGTTGAAGATTTCTGTGGATGATGAGTCATTCATTTACTAGTTTGGAAATATTTTTTGGTAGTTATTTTTGGACCTGTAATCTTTTATTACTAACGTATGTTTTTATTCAGTGTGGGGGTTGTGGGTTTGCTTGAAGGAACACAAGGATTGAGAATGACTCATGGGAATGGCTAACTTGTCTGCGGGTGTTGTGTATGGTTGCTCATGTTGTGAGGCCAGGGGGCCATGTATGTAAATACTATGTGGGGGTTAGTGAACCAATATGATTACCATGTAAGGCCAATAGGCCATCTTATGAGAATAGTATTTGGGGCTAGTTAGCCACTGTGAATACTCATGTGTTAGAGCCTGCGTGCCTATGAATCACATACTTGTCTTGTCTTAGAATGTATAAAAATTGTTATAACTAACATGTGTTTGAGCAATTTTGCAAGCGATATAGTCTTGGGGCACATAGGTCTAACCATTTTGTGTAGGAATTCTCCAAGCCCCGCAATCCTGGAACTGAAGGTTAAAATAATCTAAGTATACTAAACCATGTTGCTTATGTAGGTACACAGAGTGAAGAAGAAACATGGGATGGAGTAGTATTTATGTCGTTTTGTTTTGTAGGAGAAAGACCCATATGAAGATCAGGTAAACCAATAGTTTGAAGAATGTTAAATATTTTGTAAATGGTGTGAGAATGTGTCGTGAACATGTTGTGATCAATGTGAAAGGTGTCTGGAACGATTTTGTGTATTGAAATGGAATGAATGAAATGTTTTGGGTTTATTTTTGTTAAATATGAAATTTATATAGGTTGTGAAAATATTCCCACGTCCTAGTTACATGGGTGATTTTGCCAGATTTTTCCTAATATTTGAAGTCTTCTTTGTAAATTGGAGTCATTTAGGGTGTCTGATTGCATGAGCCAAACCATAGGAGTCTTTGCATGCATTCAAGTGTTCATGTATGTTTTGGATGCTCATTTAGCTCACCTTTGGCCTTTTGCCTTTTGACTCCTCGAGTGGTTAGATCTATCCTGTGTGTTGGCATATCATTTTAAATGAGCAAGAGTAGCGGTCTAATGTTCAATACTTCAATTCGGTTCAGGGTTTGCATTGAAATGGGATGTTAAAATTTTAGTATAAGAGCCAACTTGTGGTCAATTAAGATAGAAGACTTCGTTGTTGTGTGGTTGGGTTATCAGTTTTCCATGAGTCGATCCCAGTTTCTTGAGACAAATGTGTTCTCCTGCTCTTGTGAGTGCCCTTTTTTTTTCTATGCATTGTTTTGTTCTTGTTTCTTGCCAGGTTAGCAGCTGGTCAATTTTGCTATGGTGTGAGCTTGTGTTGAGATTAATGTGCATAGATGGGTTCAGACTGCTTGAGTATAGGCATTGTTGGGGTTGCAAAGACATCACAGAATAGTTGGACCATTAGCAGAATTGGGGGTGTGGCCATGAATTCTTGCCGCACCGTAAATGTCAAAGGAGAGAAGAGAAAAAAAAAAGAAACGAAAAGAAAGGAGGAGGAAACTCTACTTGAATTGTTGGACATTCCACGCGACACTAGAGTTCAAACAAGTGGAGACTTTTTAGAGAAGTCCTTATGTTAAAAAGGATTAATAAATTAGTAAGCACGCCACTAAAGGGTCAGAATGTGAAAATAGATGATGTGATTCAGACATTTTGGGTGAAGCATCAACCATCTTGATTAGTTTTGTTTTTGTGGCATCTTTGACTCGAAAATTGGGGGAGAACAGTGGTTCAACAACACCTTGTCACCAAACATGTAGCCAACAGGTCAACATTACTAAAACCAATCACACATGGTTGAGTGTTGGATCAAGCTTAAGTGTAGACAGTTGTAGAATTAGGGTGAGACATACAGCAGGCTAACAACGAGGTGGACACTAGGGACAAGATGTGATAGTTAGTAGGACAGTGGCTTTGGGTTGTGAGGTGGATTGCCCCCTTGCAATAATAATAAAAGTAAGGATATAGCATAGACATATATAATGTTGAACCAGACAGAACGACAAGAGTGTGCCTAGTAATCAGGTTTTCCTTTGGTTGTCATATGCAAGCACAATGACTCACCGACGCTGGATGTGTAACACCCTGATTTGCCCTGCAGAACGACCGAATAGAGCCGATAAATTTTGGGAAACTAATTTGCAACCTATTAAAATGGAGAATACAAGAAGGGCCTAACCACTTAAGGTGTCAAAAGACGGAACCCGGAAGATTCTAATGTGCATACAACACCAAAATACATGTAAGACACAGGGTTTAGCTCATGCAAATAGGACGTCCAAGATGAGTCGAATTTACAAAAGATACTAAGTTTTTGGAGAAAGTTCGATAGAATCTCTCCTGTAAATAAGATGATGGAAAAATTTGTACAACATGTATAATTGTCATTCAATCACATAACAGTTACAAAATATTTCTCAATATCAATTGACATTTGTAGAAGCATTTCCAAGGCATTTCATTATATTTCCAGATCATCCACATAATATTTAACACAAATTTCATATTCATCAGGCTTTTGGCTTGCCTGGTCTTTACATGGGTCCTTCTCCTGCAATTACAAATCACAGAAGCTCTTCCAACCTGTTTTCCTTCTTCGTTTTATGCACTTGCACAATTAGCATGGTTTCGTGTACCAGAACATTTATGGATTAACATTTTTGGGATTTCGGGGCTTGGAGAAACCTTCACAAAATAAGTTAGACCTTAGTACCATGTGTATTCCGTCCGCAAAATAGAACAAATATAGTTAGGCATACAAAAGCTAGCAACTATCATGGTACATATCATATTACAAGGTACAAGACATAGGTCACAACACAAGTCTCAAGGCCACATGACCACAACAACATCACATGATGCGTGATTTGAAGACATCAACATCAACAAGTCACACATATCTAGCAAATAACAAAGTACTTAAGGGATACACAACAAAGTAGTCAAACTCCCACAACACCAAAACGCCAACCCATCATCCACCAGAGTCCTCGTAATTTGTGCAACTACACTGGCCAATGCCAAACCTCTACTCACCTACATAATATAAAAAAATACGTCAGTGACAAACGTCATTGAGTCTCAGATAATTGATAGGGAAAATTTTAATACTGGAAATACATAAAATATGTATCCACAAGGAGTAGAAATGAAACAACTTTTTCACCACACTGATCATAAGAAAATGACCAATAGGGCCTAATCATAATCATAATTACTGATAATCAATACACATGAAGCAGATAATACCTTACAGTAACATGTAGGTAATATGGCCAATATGGCCTATTAGTAATCACTACAGCACTGCGCAATATGGACATACTCGACAAAGGCGTGCATGCCAAAACTATTAAAATATGCACTGTTAGCATGTAGTAAGCTGATATTATATACATAAGACCGTCATCGAGCACCACAGGTGGGTACCAACTGGATCCCATCCACTTCTTGTGCAAGTCAACATCCAAAAATGTAATACATGTATAAGGTCTCGAGATGAATAGTTCACATAGCTATATAGTGCTACTTTGAGTTGGATCTTGTAACTTTAGAAATCTCCTCAAGCGATCTCATCCTTAAGGTTTATTAATCTGGAAGATCAGTTAAATGACCTATAGATAATGAGATCTGATAAAATAACACTAATTGTGTTTTACGATATAAATCAAATCACGTGAGCCAAGTAGAAGATCAAACAAAAAAGTGTCCTAATAGATATGAGAACAGCTCCTCACAGCACCGCGGTAACCCCAACTTTGAACTGCCTAGCGATGTGGATAATTACACGCTCATATAAGATGAATACGTGTAATGCATAAACAGTCTTAGACACAGTAAGAATTTATGAATGCAACAACAAATTAAATAAACATACAATGTTCTGATCTGAATTCTTACACATGTATTCTGATATTATGCAACAAGCTCAACAAATTAATAAACCATATGCTGAAATCATAAGTGTGACGCTGGTGTATTAGAACATTAACTACACACACAAAATTGTGATCTCGAAAGATGTTTGCATGTCGAGGGACATGAACATTTAAGCTTGAGATATCATAATACGCTAAACCGTAACACAATATCTAAATTATTATTAAAATAATCTGATTTGATTGGTAACCCAATGGTCAAATCACCAAGGTGAATTGAGATCTGGAAATTGTAAGATGACGAATTTGATGGATTCAGTTGACTTTAAGATGTTATAATCACCCAACCCAACTACACCAATAATGATTTTTATTAATTAAATATTTTATCATTTATTAAATTTTATTTCATTGTAAAATTAATTAAGATCACACGATGGTTTCGTTTTAAAATTAAAATGCACAAAACTTGTTATTGTGTTGCTAATTCAATTAATTAATATTTAGTGCATGATCCAAGATGACCCGGACTTGACCCAAATTGATAAAGATCAAATCTTTTTATTGTTACAACCTTGATTTGGTGATTGAGGTTGTGTTTTATCGTACACAATCATCAAACATACAAAATACAACCTAAACATCAATAAAGGTACAAATTTTACATAAAAATCAATTTTTTTATAAAGATCCAACATACAAAATATATTGAATAATTTACCAAAATGATCAAAATAAGATGATATATATGATCCTATTAGTATTCTATATGAACAACACAGAATGTGCAAAACAACCAAAGAAAAGTGTATTTGGAGGAAGAAGAAGAGAACTGGAAAAAAGGGGGGCAGGGGAAGGGAGAGAGAGAGGGAAAAGAGAGGGGCTAGGGTTTTTGAAAATAGGGATTTGATGACAACTCAATAGCGCCCTGGGGGTGTCCTTATGTTGTGCATAGCCACGCACAACTTACGTGTGGGATGTAAAGGCACAGTGAAGGCGCTCTTGTGCCCGACACTTGGCAACGATAAGAGAAAAAAAGAAGAAAAAAAAAGTGAAGGAAAAGGAAGGAAAGAAAGGCGGGGAAAAGAAGGAAAAAGCATTGGAATAGCTTCTAACATGCAACTAGAGCTCGAGGGTACGCCAAGGATGCATGCGATATGATTCAAACGCGGCGCATGCCCCTTGACTAGCTAAACACTAGAAACCATGACAAGGCCACGACTTGGCAATTGGGGTCGACTGGATAACACTCAACGACTAAAACACCCCAATGCCCAAGTCCACAATAACACACAAGGACCCACTTAGCACTAATATGATCAGACCAGATCAGCTACATACTAAGCGAGTTGAACCAAAGCCAAATTGGTCATAAAAATACGGAACAGATAGGTCAGGTTTTACACATCACATCCCATTAGACATCATTCATGTGTTGATCGTATCACGTTGCTTAATAAGATTCTATAAATATAAATACAAATATTAAAACGTAGAGCTCGGTGCATTATAAAATAATTTTCAGGATTCAACCGTCTACTTAAATCTACTAAGAGATGCCAAAATGCCTGAAGATTCAAAGTAATTTTACTGAGGTACTCAACTCATCACGACCTAGGAAATGCAAACCACTACTTAAACTTTGTATGATGCATGCGTGAAATGGCATGCAAATAATTCTATATGTGGCAAATGACATGACATGCATGGAGAGCTGGTAAATTAAACACATCACATCCCATCACACATCATTCATGTGTTGATTGTAGCATGATTGCTGAAGAAGATTCTATAAATATAAATATAGATTTCGAAACAAAGAACTCAATGCATTATGAAATAATTTTTGGGATTCAACCATGTACTTGAATCTAACAAGAGATATCGAAATGCCTGGAATATTCAAGTTAATTTAATTGAGGTACTCGATGCTAATTGTAACACCCCAATTTTTGTTCACCTAAGAACCGAATAAAAAATATTATGATTGAGTTGAGTCATGTCAAAATCTATTAATCTGTAAGACTCGATCAATAAAACAGATTGAAACAACCCTCTTAACGTCTTGAGAATGGAAGAAATTACTAAACATAGATTAAACATATCAAATATAGATCAATGTATGAAAGAAAACAACGGAACTGAGCTCAAGTGTGTGCAGCATTTATCTGTCCATCCACCAAAGCCGACTCAGGAGCATAAGACCTACATATATAATACGAAAAACATTAGTAATGAATGTCACTAGTTTGAAAAATAACTTAATATCAATTTGGAAAATGAGAGGCGACTCCCATGCAAAAGAAATCAATCATATAACTCTTCTGAACAATCCAAGAGCAACTACTAAAGGGTCATTGAGCTACTAACCAGATGACGTCTTGAACTGGCTGGCAATATGTCTCTCTCTGCATTTTCATAAAAGTTCAACTCTTGGGAAAATCCAGTATCCTAAGTCCTCTCCAAACCACCATATTTTTCCTGGCCCAGAGCACAAAAGCCAAGTACCCTCAGACAATCACTTTTAATACCCTTTGATACCACATGTCCAAACATGTGTTGTACACAATTGTACTCATATACTTGATGCCTATTCAGGTGTGAAGAAGCCCTAAAAGTGGAGCTGTCAAGATCCTTCGAGAATAGAACAACTCTCTCACCAATCTAGAGCCCGTTGTGACTTACACATGTACCCGCTCATAGTATGTGTTATGTCGGTTCTTCCATCTCTCAGCTCACCATAAAATCCAATAAAAATTATATTATATGGTTCTCTAGACTCTTCAAATACCAATGATGCTTTCTAGATCATATATTGTAAAACCCGAGCAATCGGCCTGAGGGTTTTTTTCTGTCGGTTCGGTTGTTACCTGAATCAAGTTAGTAGGGTCCGGCCCTTCTTGCCGTGGTTTATATATGATATGTTGTAAGTTGCCCGGCCTTAGCCTCCTTCGGCGTTCGGAACGTCTGTTTGGATGCGGCACGCCCGACTTTATGATGTTTGGTCCAATTTAATCGTATATAGTTAGATGCTAGGATTGTGTCTCTCGCGTACCTTTTGTGTGCTTACCGTATGTTTGATAACCTTTCGGACCGTCCTAACCCCTTTTGGGACATGCCGTGCAATTCCCAAAGTGGACACGATTGCTTTAGGGTAAAAACCCTAAGTTTCTTGGGTTTTGAGATAACCCAACCCATACCACTTGTAGCCAACCCAACCCACTTTTAGATAACCCAACCCAACCTATACATCTATAGGTATGGCACCCATACTCCTATTGG
>JAVDBV010003275.1:0-14001 GCA_032619315.1 Piper longum
TATATATATATATAAGTTACAGTACAGTTTTTTTTAAACAAATAATTAATTAAGAAGTTATGTACGTAGATTAATAAATAATTAACAGCACACGAAGAAAAATACAGGAAATACATGCATGCGTATTACATGCAAAATATAATACATGGTCACAAAGAACAAAGTATATATCACCCTCTCTAATATTGGGAGTAAGTCCATATTTATAATTCTTATAAGACACTATACCTGTCTAATCATGGTATATAGAAATTACTACCTATTGGGGTATGGTGAAGTTGGGAGGTATACATATAATATTGTATGGAAGGAAGAAAGGTCGGATATTAAGCGCGCAGTTTGATCCAACGTCTAAAATATTGCATTACTCAAAACTAGGATTAGATTTCTGATTATTGCATTACTTCAGTTAATATAATTAATATACATCAGGTTGCTTCTTCTACACCTACGTATTAGCTTGGAATTAATACTTTTTCATTTCACTAATTAATCATGTAATTAAGCGTATGGCATCGAGACTGATTATAACGGTGCAGTAAATTACTTTGCGTCGAGAAGCCATCCATCGCAAAATTTACACGCATGTACATACATACAATATACATGTATATCTGAGCAGTGATGGTGAAAGCCGTTTCTAATTAATAGTGATGTATATCTGAGCTTTATTTTACATGGACGTACATACATACAACATACATGAAGTGAGAATTAAGCACTAATACTTCCTCACCCGCTTAAAAGAATGTGAATGGGTTACCTTCATTGCTCCTGTTTGTTTCTGACCATAGAAGATATAGTACTGTGATGCATAAATAAAAATATGAATATCTAACAGTAATCTGAATGATCTATGCGACCCAAGATGGATAAATTATATATAAAGCTTTTTGAATTATACATGAGAAAGTGAATTGAATCATGTAGCTTCCCCCCAAAAGCCATATTTATATAATATGAAATGTATTATGTCCTCCTCCATTGTTTCAATCTACTCCTTCCAAACCACTTGAACAAAAGAAAAAAGCAAAGTGAATCTCTTAGTTAATAGAAAGAGAACATTCCATGCATACATAGAACATTATAAATATATAGTCTTTAATTGGCACTTACAATTAATTACACAATAGAAATATTTACAAAACTAAAAAACCTCCTTTATTATCATATAATAACGTGCTAAGCCCACAACTAATATTAAGTTTAAAAGACCTATTAATGCAGCCACCCTTTCTTTGAGGAAGATGGAACGGAACACCTAAATTACATTTTTGACCCTTATACACTCGCCGACTGCTAGCATGCACCAACCTCCCTCAGCCTAGGGACCAACCGCCCACTAACGTGCAGAGCCACCAAGGACTCCAGCCCGCCAACGTTATCACCGCCGATGAAGACGGCGGGTGCGGCCGCAGCTTCGAGTGCCATCCGCCCACGGTCGAGCTCAGCATCGTCGAGCTCGATGACGGTCGGGTGGACGCCGATGTGAGCCAGCAGCCTCCTCATCACATGGCACATGCAGCAGGAGGCACGGCTGAAGATCACCACCGGGTTCTCCGATATTAGCCGCCTGATCCGCCCCTCCGTCGTCTCCACGACGTCGATCGAAAAGCTCGTTGCCGTCATCGCGCCGGAAATTGGATCAGAGTGAAGTAGAAGACGAGGAGGGGAAACAAAGGGGAGGAGGAGGGGGAAGGGGTCTGTTAAATGGTCGTGGCGTAGAGAGGAACCGTGGATGACGTCACTTCCATATATTACGACGTGTCAATGACGTCACATGAAATGTGGCTCCACGCATGATAGGCATTGATCCGACGTGGGATACATTAAATTTGGGTCCCCTTTTATTTATGAGTTGATGATCAAATGCCGACATCAAATTAATATTGCCGTCTTAATGTTCTTTTCTTTTGAAACTCTCTACCTCTGATTATTTAATAAGATTTTTTCTAGATAATTTGTGAATTTTGACTCCGGCCGATTTTTTTTTTTTTTTTTTGGAAACAAATCAGTTTCTTAACCTCGATCATTGTTAGAAGTTGAAATTTTGACGTTGAATAAATTTAACGCGAGGGTAATATTCAATGAATGACTTGGAATAAATCAATGCTATCGAAACTAGACAAATCATATATATGACGATGATGATAAATTTGTATCGTTGAGCCCGAGTACAAAGTATGAAATTCACGATGGCAATGACATTCTTATCACCTTATTAGCAGTGATTAATGGAGTTTAATTTTGTTATTTGCGCAGTGTTGACGGCGACATATATCTTTAGATAAGAATAATTATCGGTTATGAAATTCAAGCACACCAACTTTCATAATCTTTCCAACACATGGTTTTTACATGATCTCCGAAGACGTTATTTTGAACAATAAAAATGTAAAACAATGACAATAGGTTCCCCAGAAAGCGTTTAAGCCAAACCCGCTCATGCCAATGAATTTTAAAGTGGCATTGAGCACTAATTTTTATTTTTTGAAAAGTAGACGGTTCATCCATCTTGAGTATCAACCACAGGGGAGACATAAAAGTTCAGAGTTCCTTCAATATGTTACATTATACAACAAAATTAAATGAACACGACTCCCGTCTACAACAATGAATTCCATTTATTAGCAAAATTTGACATCAATTATATGAAAAGAACAAGAACTATGCACATAACAATTATGCGATTGCCAAGACAAAAAAAAAAACAAGAAGTAAAAAAAGAATTAAGAAGAAAAAAAATTGGAAGACCATCAACTAGCCCCTAGCCACCACTGAATAAGAACTCCTCCAACATTTGCGAAGCATCCATATGGCTGCTTTGCAACTTCGGCGCAGCAGAATGTGTCATAAAGCCATTACCCTCATTTCCATGGCTTGACGATGCAAAGTTACTAACCTCCAATGGCATAAGCATTTTTTGTGAAGAACTAGGTGACTGCAAAGATGTAAACAGCGAAGGCATTTTACCCTCGCTCATGTTCTTGAAAGTTGGAGTACTTCCAGTCTCCTTTCTATTATTGCCAAACTCATTTGAAGTTGTTGTATCACTGCAAAATGAAAGGAAGGTGATTCCTTTTGGTGGGGTTTTCATAACATATGGGTCCAATTTCTTTTCTGGAAATAGATCATTTGGTTGCTGGATGAGGGAGCTCTTTCTTAAAGTTGAGGTCGTGCTTGGTGAAGTACCAGCTCTAGACAAGGTGTTGATAGCCAATGAGGTCTGGCTGCTTCTTTGACAGTCTTTTCCTAAGCTTGCTCTTTCTGGCACCACTCGGCATTTTACTTCACTGGCATTTGAATTATCTTGTGATAATTGCACCTAGGCAAAATAATTTATATTAGTCATGCAAACAGCAAATGAAGATCACAGAGCACACTAACAGCTGCTAAACTAGATGGCTACCTTGTGTGAGAAAAGGCAGGAGTCTCCTCTGAAACAACTGCCTCTATGCATGTAATTATGACATGGATACTTAAATAATTCGTGATCAAAGGGACAATCATCCCCTTTCAAACAAGAGTCACGGGCAAAGTGCTTGCAGGGCTGAAACAAAAGAAAAATTATCATTTACAGTACAAATGCAAGCCCACAAAATAACTGACATGCTATACAATGAATGTTAATCCATGTTTACTCATCCGCAAGCAAGCAAGCTTAATAAGCAAAAATGATTTGGTCGATCAGCTTTAGAAACCACAAATCAACAATGCGTAGTTTGTCAAAAGTAAAATGGTCCAATTATATTATAATTCCAGGTTCAATGTCAGAATTCGTTCACTACACATACCTAGTCAAACCCCACTAAAATGATAGTCAAGACAGAAGAATGGCTCAGTTCATGCTGAAATGACTACTCAATTG
Source organism: Piper longum (assembly GCA_032619315.1). NCBI lineage: Eukaryota > Viridiplantae > Streptophyta > Magnoliopsida > Piperales > Piperaceae > Piper > Piper longum. The sequence goes on from JAVDBV010003275.1 coordinate 3,869, forward strand.
ACTCAAGTCAACAAATTATTGGCTCATCTTCAAATTTTGGACCTAGTCACCAATATGATATTTAGAAAATAAAACCAAAACCCTCAACAAGGTAAGAAGATATTTATAAAATCAACATATTAGCAATTATAAGGGCCTGATAATAAGCAAAGCCAAAACACAAATTTCTTCTTCATCTCCACCATATCATTATCACCATCATCATCCACCATTTTGCAAATATCACTGTCAGTATCAATCATTTCACATATACTTAATAAGCCTCCTCAATATGTCCTAATCAGTCCTTTATCCTTTACTATGTGAGATGGAAATCAAACGCCAAATGCACTTAGAGATATAATCCAATTCATAGGTAACTATAGATTAAGGCTTTCTCATAATATAGATTAGTTGGGGAAATTAATGCTCAACAATAAAAAATTCAGTTTCCAAATCTTTTCATGATCCATGAGATTTTTTTTCAGCTGAAGTCCAACGTGAGGCCAAAATCTGGTATTATTAAATATAAGTGGCCGTCATTCGCCATTCGTCAAACATGTTATTAATTGTCTTGGCTAAACATCAGCACCATTATTGTAAAACTAATGCAATATGTAGGTTTCATCAGGCGATAAATGGGAACATATAACACATACAATTACAGAGCATTATTGTAAAGAAGCATCAGTAAGAAATAAAATATTTTCAATAACAATACCTGTGATTTTGTGAACGGAACAGCATCATGAGAAAATTTGCATTCATCACCCTGCAAATAGGACAAAAGAAAACAATGGCAGCACATCAAAAAAAGTGAACTTCATAAACCAAAACTATTGGAAAATTCGTAAATAAAAGATGTTAAGCTGTTATCATCATAACCTAGAAAGTCAAAACTTTAATTAGACAAGTTCAAAGTAGACTAAGAGAACCCAATAGAGAAAAAACATAATGCAATTCTATATGATGCTTCAAGAAAAATAGTGGAAAAGAAATATAATTTCCCCGTTGCTGATCCAATTATACTATATTCAACGAACAATGATAATGAATAAGTGTAAAAAACAGCAAAGATCACAGGTGCATTTCCTGGCCTTCATACAAAAAGGCCGAACTAACTAAAGTATGAGTCTATTTGAAGAAACGAAATGATAGGAATATTTCATATCATATGCATATTGTTCCAACAACCAATTGACATAAAACCGTATCTTTTATATAAAGAATAACAATCATTAACGAAAAATTGTACCTGTTGGCATCTTCCATGGAGGTAATGTTTGCAAATCTTCACCACTTTTGGTTTTGAAATAGGAACTAGCTTCAGCCTTTTAACACCAAGTTTCTTGTTTATTTCAGCCCTTCGACGTTTCTTTGCTATCTTCATTTATGACAAAATGTAATATTAGCATTAAAAAGACACACATTATATGCTGTATCATTTCCTAGATGAACGTCCATCTACTAATTCTAGTAGTCTAAATAAAATGTTGTAAACAAAGACGCAAGGCTAATAAAATATTCAATTTCAACATCAAAGCTTGGCCTAATCTGCCCTGGAGTTAAAATTCACAATTTTGATGAAAAGTAGGTGATTCAACCAATCAAAATACAACAAAAATAAAAAATAAATAAATCAAATCATTATAGTCTATCTCTTCATTCAATAAGAGTCTATCTTCAAATTAAAGTCTACCTCTACGATATCAGATCATTATAGTTTATCCCATTATTCAATGAGGGTCTAAATATAAAATTGGAATTTATCCCTAACATAGGGCGTGCATGGAGTGGCAACTTGCCTAGTAATAACATAGCATCGTTCAAGTATTCAATTTCAAAGCCAAAAAATAGCCTTAAATAAGATTTTTTTTCAGGCTCGTATGATGCACGTGTTTGTAGCATCACGTAATTAAAATAATATTTGATAGTTTTCACAGAAGAAGTTTTCATAAATTCAGACAACATACTTTTTTCTTGGCTTTCTTTTGATCAGATACAGAAGCTTGTTTCTTCTTCTTTAAGCGAACTCCATCCTGCTTCCCAAAAACATCATGCAAAATACTTCTCATGTCAAGGGAATAACAAGAAAGCATGTATTTCATAAAAAAGAGCCTTAAACAAATAAGCTGCAAGCTCTTATAGCTTATATGAGCTACACCTTATATTTAAAGCAATTTAGTTGTTCCTACTACTTAAAATCCTCATAAATAGAAGGTAAAAATAGATAATTAGGGTAATTATAGATTTTCAACTTAATCTAATGCCCTTAAACCTCTCATTTTAATTTTCAAAGTAATTATAATAAAAATTAGTTTTTAAAAGTTTTTAAACTAGTGTATTTAAAAAAATATCTAAAAATAGGTCATATTGATGTTTAAAAAATTACAAATTCATCAACCTCCTACTTATGCACTCTACTTCTTATACAAATAGACACCTTTATGTAGGACCCACTCAAAGAGACTCATCTTAGAGGTGTTACTCGTATAAACTATATGAGGTGTAGCCCACCTTAATTTTTCCTAATCAAAAAATACAAAACTGTACTGTCAGGAAAGCATAGACTTACATGTATTGGCAGAAGCTTACAGGAAAACAAAAAAATCATTTGATGCGTAAAGAGCATCATGGAAAAGGTAACAGATAATTGAACAAGGAAAAGATGAAAATAAGATTAGCAGACCTTGCATATTTCATGTTATGTTTAAATATACAAAACACCTTTGTATTCAGTCGTGTTCAAAATATTTTCCTGTGATAAAAAAGTTACGGAGTCTCTAACGTTTCATCATTTCCAAGCTCAACAAACCATAAATTAAGACATATATCAGCATACCAAACTTTATTTACAACCAACATCAGAGATAATTATAAAGTAAAAATAAAAATTTTATGAGTTTGTAACCATATCAACGCCTGAAAAACCACAACACCAAGGTTCCAGAGTTAAAATTTCGATAATACAGTAACATTTACCTTTTTGGGGGATACGACCACTCCATTTGTAACTTCCCTTTTCTCTCTGCCCCTGCTCTCACATATATTTTCCTCTTTAGATATGCAACTTCCACCATATCCAGAATTCATCTCTACCACATTTGCTCGCTTGGAAAGGCTAACATCGGACTGAACTTTACGTCCACACCCCTCAGAAAATGAGAGACTTCTGGCATTTGAAATGAGCCCAACCGGTCCAAAATCTTCCTTCGTTGCAGACAAACAAGCTTGTTTTCTATCAATGTCGTGAACAACAGCAGGGTCTTGATCCGACAGAAGCATAGACAAATCAACCTCACCGGGAATTTCACCCTCTTCAATCTCTTTATCCTCGCCAAAAGCTGCACAAATGTCCGTGTGCTTGCGAGCAGCAACTTCTTCCGGTTTACAGGATTCAACGTTCTTATAGGTATCAAGAACAATACCGGGATGAAGAAGACCATGTTCTACCACATTTCCAGCAATCTGCTTTTCGACTGCACCAATCCGATCTTCTTTCTTGGCCCAATCCTCAATTCGATAATCTGGACAATCCTCTCTTTCTACTTCCCCATTCTCGCCAGCCGCCTGATCTTGATCCAAAATCATATCCTCAACCTCTACATCTCCCAGTAGCAATCCACTGGAGATACTACAATCCAACGCCACCTCAATCGGCAAAATCCCACCTACATCATCATCAACTATCGCCGATGCGCCGATGCCCCCACAGTCCAGGCTAGAGGGACCATCCCCACCGGCCGACTCCCTCAACCGCCCAATCCCGCCATCCGACAAAGCTTCCTCTTTTCGAACCCCTTCAACCACCCCGACATCGCTGCCACCCACGAGAACCTCCCACGCCTCCTCCGGCACAGCTCCGCCGGCGGGGGAGCCGCCGGAGTCCGGCCGTGGGGACGGGTCGGAGGAGGGTGGAGGGGCGAGGCCGGCGGGAAAGAGGGAGAGGAGGCGGAGAAGGGTGCCAGCGGTGGCGCTCCTGAGATGGGAACGGCGACGGGGTAGCGGTGGGGACGACGGTGAGGACGGTGGTTCCATTGGGGAGGAAGGACAAGGGTTTAGGGCTTTTAGCTCGTTTAAATCCAAATTAATTAATTTAACTATTAAATTATAAATTTATTCAATTAAATATACTTTTGTTATTTAATATATAATTTTCTATTTTGCGAAGATAATGTAAAAATAATAGATTATTAACTAGTGAAAGATCCTCGTTGGCCATTATTTGAAATTTATTTTAATTAACATCTATTAAAAAACTAAAAGTTCTTAACTATAATAGGAATTACAAACAATTTTATATTTAAAGAGTTTTTATTATATTTTATTAAAATGAATAAAATTTTTAAACATAGTTGAGATTTCTAATTTGTATAGAACGATGCTTGAAGATTTTGTAGATAATAATTAAAATACAATTTATAATGAAAGGGCCGACTGTATTTATATATGTATTAAAATTAATTAAAAATAAAAAATAAAGAATGCAAATAATTACTATTAAAAAAATTATAACAATGAGAAACGTTTTTATTAGAAATATCAATATAAAAAAATTTTAAGAATAGGAATAATCATAAGTAATACGTGTATTTTTGGGTTAAGCTTATTAGGGAAATATGGCCCTAGAAAAATAATGTCAATGTGGGTCCAAATTAACCATGGCAAAGAAAATTCTCCAACTTTAAAAATGATTATTATTTCAATTATATAATTCAGTTATTTGGTAAAATATTGTACACGGACAATGTGGAATAAAATGATAATCAAAATACAACGTAAAAATAATAATTAATGAATAACAATATCATATTTATGCTAACTATTTTTTATTGACTTTTTTATCACACAATTTGGTTTTCGTTAATGACATCCCTGTGTACATAGACGAAATGCACATTACTACTCTTTGTTTGTGTCTGTAAATTAAGAACTATTTGCCATGCCATAATCTTACTATTTTGATCGAGTTTGCGAATCTGGAGAGGGAATTACAGGCTCTTCGTGCTATTAAACGAAACGAACTGAGAATGAATCTGCACTTTGTCTTGAATATAAATTTCAGTTATCTGGGTTTGTGTCTCCTCCTTCGGGATTTTGACAATTGTTTTATATATAAAAAATTAGATTTAAACATTTATACAAATTTTATTTCCTAGGAATCCAACTTAAATGAAAGAGATAATGAAGGAAGGCAAGTCGTTTCACACACTCCTGACGAACTTGTTCACACCCACCTTCTAAATTTTACATGCTCCTATTACAAAAGATGGGAAGTGAAGTTTACCCTCACCTATCGTGGTACATTTTTTATTTTGAATGGCTGACCGTGCATCACGAGATGTTTGATATTTGAGAAATATTATTATATTTGTTTATAGAGAAATATATTTGTGTGTATTTGGAAGAATGATAATGTCAAAATATTCTAAAAAACTTTAACAAAAATACTGTGAACATTAGAATGGCAGCTTTCAATTTCTTGTAGATTGATAAATTTTGTTTCCTATTCACCCTTTTCCTCCGTCTCTTGATTGTCAGAATCCCTTTATGCGTGGGCAGCCTCTTTCATCCTTCCTTCAAGCCATTGACTTACTAGTTTCATTTGCTTGGCAAGCAAGCCCCCCTTTATTCAGTGGAAATCAAGTGAATTGATTCAACCCCAAGATTAGGCGCGCATATGTAACAAACTCTTCACATGTTGACCCTTAAAAGAATAAATCAAGTTGCAAAAGCATGGCATGTGGGCATTCCAAAGAGTAAGTTAGGCATGCATATAATAAGATGAAGTCAAAATATGAAAGCTTCAACTTCAAAACCAATCAAATTTTTTCACCATTTTCAACTCCAAGCAAGGAATGAGCTCCTTGGAGATTAGTCACCTCATGTATAAATAAAGACCACTTTATTCCAATCCAGATCTCAATTCCTATGCAACCTTCTTTGTTTTTGCTCATCTTTGTTTTGAGCGAGAACACTACTTGGGTATAGAGATGCCCAGGTCGGCAAGCATGTACCAGGACAGCAGATGAGCTCCTTCTGCTGATAGCTCCTCATCTGATGAAGGATTCCCAAGGTTTCGCCAGAAAATCAGATATGGAGCTGCTTCTCAAGTATGATCTATTGCCATCCAAGAAGGAATTGGTGCCCAGGGGCAGGACAGGAGAGAGAGCTGTTCATGTCATTCCTCTGATTCTTTTACTGTGTCATAATCCTTTGGTTCTTCTCTCACCCAGGTAATTGCTCACCTCAACATCTCCATCGGTTTTTCCCATCTAGTTGAGAGTTGAGCCGAGTTTTGCTTGCCCCAAATTTAGGCCTCGTTTGCTTCAACTTTGAATTAAATCCCACTAAGACAATGTTCAAGATCAATTCAAACCAATTCCGTTCCATATATTTAATCACACTCTCATTTAGAAGCCGTAGTGTTATCTGACATTTATTGCTTGCAAGTACTGCAGTTTCTCTGGGAAGGAAAGATGATTCAAGTGTTGCAAAAGAAGTTGAGACAAAGATTGCTTCTGATACTAATGAGCTATTGACTGCAGAACCCAAAAAGATAAAATACCCGGTTACGAGACACCATATTGAGAATCATCAACCAGGGAGAGGTCTGGAAAACTCACAAAAGGATCCTTCTTCCACATAATTATCAAATTCACCAACTGGGTTTGTTTCATAGATTTGATCTGTTCTACTGGACACTACTCTGGAGGCAGATCAATCCATTTTTTTGTCTGGTTTAACTGTTCTATACCAAGAAGTGTCATAGTTCCTTGTGCCAATACCACGGTTGTAGAAATTTCAACCAGGCAATCTACAAAAAAGGTACAGTAGAGTGTTCTTCAGAGACTTACATGTGAATAATATGATCAGTAACATTACAAGTCGAGAATGATGAAAATAAAGATACAGAATTTGAGAATAAGACTGGACACATGGAAAGGTAACATGGTTAAAAAAAGGAGTAGCCACAGTACTATGAAATTTCCTGATACCAACCTAACAAAAATTAAAATGACTACAGGATAGCTCTATGTACCATCGGTACGAAGCTAAACATATGGTGCCATGAGCAGACAACCCTTATTTCAACAAAAGAAGAAATTTTACCATTGATTAGTTGAAATGATCCTATATTTTTCATGCTAAATACATATTATGTCCAGAGCTAATTCGAACCAGAGAAAATAAAACATGGTCTAAACAGTGTTTCCTTACATCATCCAACAGCATGCAGACTGAATCAACGCATCAACTACCTCTGATGCCTTCTATTACGTGCTTAGCCAATGTAAAACCATTATTACTCTCCGTCTACTTCACCTATTCTAGTATCAAGAAATGGAGCCAAGTTCAAGGATAAACCACTTCAAGTATAAACATTATAAAGCTACAAGGTCAAGCTCCAAAATTTCATGGTACAATACAAAACAAGAAAGAATGACAAAAAATGCCATCAAGCTAAAGAGTTTTTTTTTTTATCACATTGTGAAACAAAATTTTATACCATTCACAAATTGACCAAATTTGCAAGTTGCTAAAATTAAATAATGTGCAAACTGACTTGTAAACCAACCCCTTGCATCGAGAGTATGAACTCCATCCATATTCTTCAGCCATTAAAGTAACCGTCACATTAGCATACAGACTGAACCACCCATGGCACAGCTAGAACAGCAGGCAAGCCTTCAGTCTCATCGACTAATAACATGTTTCCTTGAATTCAACAAGATAAATGACCTGCAAATCGAATAAAGGTAAAAAGCACTCAAAGCATTCATGCGTCATCTTGTGTGATTTAAGTTGCACTATGGTTGCCCATTTAGCCTTTCGTTTTGAAATGATATGGGTTCATTCGTGCCAAACCAGGGAATCAAACATCCGCCACATATTTTCTAACAAACAAAGATCTTCAATGAAACAGAAGGGGTGATTTTGGAAATTGCACATGCGCACCTTAACAGATGTAGTTCCACGGTTTTCAAGTTCAGTTTTTTCCATACGCTGCACCCTAGAAATTGCTTATTCTAAGCCTTTAGAAAGAAGTTGGGACATGCATCAACACATCAATCTTCTAGTTAGCGACTTTGCCTCTTTCCCTTAGCTGCACAACTGAAATGGAACACTCTTAATATTTGGAAACAATGGGGAAATGCCACAACACATGACTTGCAACTTCTGGGATGCTCAAGTTAATAAACCATGGGCTAAATAAGATCAGTTATCTCTGTAACAGAGCTCAATACCTCTGAGAACACACAATAGGATCATTCATTAACTGCAACTTCTTCGACGCCAAACAGAATAATCAAGAGCTAAACAAGATTAGTCATCTCTGTAACATGTGGCACCATACCTCTGAGAACACTCTAAGATCATTTGCATACAAGACAAAAGAGATGTAAAGACATATCATCTAAGGCCTTCATCCACAAGGGTACGGAGACTTGAATTATAAGGCTCCAATCCTCTATCTAGCATCTCATCAAACAACTTAAAAGCTTCATCCCCACTTCCTTCCCTAAAATATCCAGCAATTAGTGCTTCACAAAATAAGGACATTTGGTATCATCTTCTTTCTCAACATCTCATCAAACAATTTTCCAGCCTTCCTTACCTGCCCATTGCTACCAAGGCCAGTTATAAGGACAGTGTAAGCAATCATATCCGATATCACCTCCTTTCACAGCATTTCATTATAAATTGCATCCGCGAGATCTACATCATTGGCTTTTAGAGAACCATCAATTAAGATGGTGTAAGTAGCTAAATCGGCAGCAAAACCCTTTTCACGCATCCGCTCATATAACTTAAGTGCTTCTTCCACGTTTTTGTTATCACGATACCCAGAGATAAGGCTATTATAAATGGTAGCATTTGGAAATAGCACCCCCCACCTTTCAGATAGTTCATTGAAGAGCTCAAGTGCATGTTTAATTACTCCCTTCTTGCAAAAACCATCAATTAGAACACAGTATGCAGTGCTAAGTCAATTCCTGACTTCATCAAATTCTCATACATCTCCAAATCATTGTCAAATTTATAACTTTTACCACATCCATCAATAATGCAACTGTAAGCTACCACATTTGGTGATATGCCTATTTGGCACATCTCATTGTAAGCTAGCTGAGCCTGTTTTAATTGGCCAAGTTTTATGTGTCCTTTAATAATCCTATTGTATGTGATGCATGAGGGTATGAAGCCTTGTTTCTTGAACCTATTCATCACGTCAATCGCTTTTGATATTTGGCCAGCCTTGCATAGCCCGTTGATAATAGTGTTGTATGTAAAATCATTTGCAGCAATTCCTGAGGACAACATTTGGTTGAACAATTCTAGAGCAACCTCAATCTTCTTCTCTTTGAGATGCCCTTCTATAATAGTAGTGTGGGAAATAACATTTGGCATTACCCCTTTAGCAAGCATTTCTGATAACATCGACTTGGCTGCATCCATTTTCCGTGCCTTACAATAACCGAAAATTAAGGACTTGTATGATATGACATTCTGCATCACCCCCTTATTCGCCATCTTCTCCCACAATTGACAAGCTTCATCTAGCCTGCCTTCATTGCAGAACCAATACATGAGAACATTGCATGTGAAAGCATACGCGAATCCACAATCCATTGCCTCGTTAAACAACTTCGAGGCTTCAACCCACTTACTTTTTTTTCAACAACAAAGTAATAAGAGAATTAACATCGGAAACATGGGGTGACAGACCTGTCAGCTTCATTTGGTTCAAAAGTTCGGTTGCCTTCTCCACGTCCCCCTTAGTGCAATAACCTTCAATGAGAACAGAGTTAGCTGCATTGCTTGGCTTAATCCTAGCATTGTTTATACAGGTCATAAGCTCCATTTACAATACCCCTTCATAATGCTTGTCTCTACAAACAGATTCAATGGCAAACCTTTTTCCTTCATCTCCTCCTTCAATTTCAAAGCATCTTCCATATTCCCATCCTTGACAATGGCACCAATGAGGCAGGCTTAAGTAACATCCATAGGAGCATGGCCCCAGACCTTCATCTCTTCAAGAAATGCACACGCCTTCTTCAAATCAGACTGCTTGCATGAAACTTGAATAATGGTATGATACACAAACAAATCAAGTCTAATCCCCACAGCTTTCATATCTTTGAAGT
>JAVDBV010003276.1:0-18071 GCA_032619315.1 Piper longum
TCTCCTTCCACTCCCCCTGCTCACCGTTACCCATCTCCCCGCCCTTTTGGTCTCCGCCGGTAGCACGTCGCCTCCACCGTCATTGCCGCCGGCCAGCAGCCGCCCCGGCCAGTTCTTCGCCTCTTCCCTTCTCCTCCCTTCCCCTTCCCTTCCTCTACCGTTCCTGCCCTCCTCCCTACCCGCTTGGCCGCTGGCAACAGCAGATCGCCGCCACACTGCCGCAGGCCAGCCGCCCCAGACCTCCTCCTCCTACCCCACTCCCTTGCTTGGTCAGCCCTCACGCCCTAGCCCTACCCTTCTCTCCCTTGTCCGCACAGCAGCCTCCACCACCACCTCCCCTTAGGCAGCCGCAGCCGCAGCCGTCTAGCCTACCAGCCGTCGTTGTCTGCCTCTCCTTGAGCCCGTGAGGTGTTCTCCTCCCTCCTTCATTTTTATTTTTTTAGTTTCATTTCAATGATTATTCCTGGCATTTTGTAAAGTGTTATAGATTAATATTGACGATATGATTTTTAATATTCTTGTCATAAGAAATTACCTTGTATAGTTAAAGATGTGTATTTTAATCTAATCTACAATATTGTGCGGTAAATTGTGATGTTGCTTGTTGATTGTTGATGATCTGTGATGAACTGCAAAATTATTAAACAAAGTTGTCTTGATAGAAAATAATTATTTCTGGAAGTAGAAATTGATTGATCAATTTAGAACCCTCATTTGTCACTCGTTAGAAGCTAATTCATGTTGGTATTGTCTAATAACTTGAAGATACTTAAACATTTGAGAAGCTAGTGTTGAATATGTTGTTACTAAGTTACTGATGACTCATGTCTTTGCATGTGGAAGCCATCACCAATAGACGTTAAATGCTTTTGATGAGTTGCAAAATTGTTAAACAAGGTTGTCTTGATAGAAAATAATTATTTCTGGAAGTAGAAATTGATTGGTCAATTTAGAACCCTCATTTATCACTTGTTAGAAGTCAATTCATGTCGGTCTTGTCTAATATATTGAAGATACTTAAAGCTTTGAACCATGCTTAAAATCATTTGAGAAGTTAGTGTTGAATATGTTGTAAGTTACTGATGACTTGTGTCTTGCATGTGGAAGTCATCACCAATAGACGTTAAATGCTAGAGACCCATGTTAATTTGTAGGATTTCTAGGTTATTTATCCCCTTGTATGGTTAACTTAAGTTCTGGATAACCAATAGTTCCACTTCTATCTTTGTTCACATAGTATTAAAGTAATCTCGTTATCATTTTGTTTGGCGTAGTTGTATTCTGTTGTCATATAATTTAGTCTCATCAGTCTCATCTATGGTTTTATCTTGTCCTATGTGATTGTGCTCATCTCATCCATTCATACATCTCATTTATTCATCATATAGATACCACATGTGTTAGTGTGTAGTTTTGGTGTAGGAGATTGCCGTCTAGGCCCAAGACACACTTGGATCTTCTACCAAGTCCGTTAGGACTCGTTTTTTCTGATTTTCGCTCTACTCTATTGTATTTTTTATTTACAAATCATAGGACGTGTTGAGTGGTTGTTTTATTGGATCTCACTTAATATAGGCTATCTAACCGCAATGTTCTTCCTTGATTAAGAGCTCTCGAGGATGAGATCTCTCGTACTATTTTCGAAAACTCAAATCCACCTTAAGTTTCCTTCGGGCCTATTTACATAATTTCCTTCCCAACCTTATAAATATAATTTTTATCGGATTTTTTTGTGAGCTGAGAGATGTAGAAACTGACTTGCACATACCGTGAGAGAGCGCATGTGTAAGTCACAGTGGGCTCTGGATTGGTGAGGGATCCTAATAATTTTATGTCTTGAGCTTTTTTGCATCCGGAGAGGCATGGAGTAGACGGTACGGTTGTGTACAATACATGTTTAGTCGTATGGTATCAAAGAGTACTGATGGCGACTACATGAAAGTAATCGGCCTTTGTGCTCTCGACTAGGAGAAATATGGAGGTTTAGAAAGGACTTAGAATACTGGTTTTTTCAAGAGTGGGAGTTTTAAGATAATACCTAGAGTGGCACAACACCGGTCAATTCAGGATGCCATCTAGTCTGCAACTCGATGGTTCCTCAATAATTGCCCTTTGAGTATTTAGTTGAAGCTATATGATTGTTTGTTTTACATGAGAGTTAGCTCTCATTTACCAGTTTGATATTTAGTTATATCCGAACCATTGACACCCGTTGCTAACATTTTTCTATTATTTATGTAGGTGAGGATCAGGAGTGGGATATGCTGACCTTGGTGGAGGAATAGTGATTTCTATTTGCACACACAGACCTGGGACGACGTGGTATTACTTATGTGATTTTGTCATGACGTATTATTTTGTGATGTGTTTTGCATTATGTTGAAAATGTTCGAGATATTTTGAGATTGATATAGTAATGATAGATATGATCAATAGATGGGTTGAGACCCTACCCATGATTTTTATGTTGCAGTCTATGATCTTATTGTGCTCTGAAAATTTTATATTGTTGTGATTGAATATCTTGTTAAATATGTTGGCCCCTTGTTGCACTTTTAGAGAAATTTTTTCCCTTTTCATTATAGAATTTTCTAAAATTTTGTTATAATCTAATTATTTTGAGTGTGATTAATTGTCTTGCTATTCAAGTAGCACTTTTTTAGGTTGTGTATCTCATGCATGCATTGGTTGTGCATTGTAGTATTCTTTGTCTTAAGTCGCCTAGAGGTCCAAATCCCTTCCGCTTAGGTTTGGGTTGACCATCTTAATCAAAGTAAAAGTTGGTTCGACTTACCATAACAGTTCCAGTCCAGTTTGAAAATGAAACGGATTTGAGGTGTCACATTATACTTTGGATGATATAAGTTTGTTAGGTTTTTTTTTTTTTTTGAAATTGTATGGTGATCATTTCTATCGATTATGAACTTGTTAATTTTACAAGCCTTACATGCCAGACCATCTAGGTTCCCATATTATCTTTGTTTTTAAACTTTATACACAAAATCACATTCAACAATACTCAATTACTCATTGCTATGCCTGCATAGCACGTAAATATTTGCTACTCATAATTAAATCTTGACATATTTATGACTTAAGGTAAGGAAAGAATAAGACAACTCAAGTCCAAGTGGAAATTTATAACACTCTGAAAGAACTTCAAGTCCTGATACAACGTAGCTCGCACAATGAAAAATAACAAAAATAATTTTACAGCCATTGTTCATATTTTATTTGCATTAGTATTCCTCCACTAAGGACTAGAAGTATCAGTTATCCCATTAATTTTCTTCTATAATAGAACGTGATACAAACTATGATATAAAGCAACTTATCTAAAAACCATTGAGGATAACTCCAAGGAATTGATTAACTAAGGGACAAATTTCATCATCATCAATATTTGCAGTGATCTGTTAATATATAGTTCACAACACTACTAATACCTTTGGCATGGACTGACTGTAGCTAACATCATAACTATAGAATCTTCACAAAGTAATAGTTACTACAAACTTTGATATCACCACTATTGATATCACCGTTAAACATTGCAAGTATATTATTCGTGGCAAGAATAAATTACACGGTATCAACAAGTACCACTTTCAAATCAATAACCCCAGAAGCTTTACCCATTAGGGGACCGGATTTCTAATATTTCTAATTCTCCCTACGAGCAAACATGAGGATAGGACACCATAGATCCAAATGGATGCGATTGGAATCCATGGTATGTAGCTGCAGCTGTTGTTTCATGGTGGTGGTGGTTCATGGATTGCATCGGCAAACTCGGCATAGGCAACATGAGTGACGACCCATATTGTATGTGCATCGGCAGCGACCCATTTGTACTATCACCATTCAAACTCTAGGAGTGATCGGAGGTGGAAGGGGCGTCATAGGGCAGCCCTTGCTCCATGCATGCCCTCGAGCATTCATTTCATACCCCAACCTCTTCTCTGTTGTCATCATATCGTTCAAATATAGACAATGAGCCACGTCGCAATTGTGAGTCAGCAACCCCGCACCAACAAGAATATCGTGGACGGTGGCTGGGAAGAGAGCATTAGAGAGGTTGAACAGGCAGTGATGCCATGTCACAATTTTGAGTCAGCAGCCCTGCACCAGCGAGAATAGCGTGGATGGTGGCTGGGAAGAGAGCATAAGAGAGGTTGAGCGGGCGGTGGTGGGGAAAAGGCATCGAAGGGGTCGAACTAACACTTTAAGAGGAGGCGAAAGGAGAATGCTGGATTGACAATTTGTTTTGAAAACTACCCGTTTCTATCAAACCGTTGGGAATTTTGGAGAAATTATGAGAAATTATTAGGGATTTGGGTAAAAAGGCAAGGGCTGAGGAATACTAGAGAATGGGAAGGATGGGATACATAGGAAGACAGAAGAATAAAATAGGTTGGAATTGAAGTATTAAGTTGTTAAAGAGCCAAATAATAACTGTGCATAGAAAACATACGTAAAAAGTTCCTCGGATTATCAATTAGGGTCATAGTAAAAATCACGAGCCGTTTTTTATTAATAAAAGAGTGGATAATAAATGGCCATATTAATTATTAATTAACCTGGTAGCTAATAATACTGAGTTGGACTCCAACCTTTCCACCGCAGGCTGTCCCTTTGCCGCTGTCTCCTCCTCATGCTTGCTCGCGGACTCCTTCACCGACTTCCCCTTCTCCTACAATTGGCCATTGCCAACTCCTTCCACCTACCGGCGCCTCAAGCTGTTGTGTACCCGCCTACAACTCGCTTCTCTTCTCCGACGCCGTTGTCTTCTAGCGGCTCCAGGTGCCACTGGTTTGTCGTTTTTGGGTATGAATTGTTTTAAGTGAATTGATGTTCTACATGATGTTAGTATGTTAAAATTGTATTTATGATTTTTAGAGTTCTACACATTATTATGATTATTAGACCAATGTCAATAATATATGTACCGTCTTCTTTTTTTTTTCTTTGTTGTTGTTGTTGTTATTGTTGGGAGTTTTTTTTGCAATTTTGAATTTCTGATGAATAATGCAAACTAGACTTTGGGCATTCATATTAAATTCTCTCTGAAAAATTCGATAGATTGTAGAAAAAATTGTGTAGGTTTTGGTGATAATTTTGAATTAAAATATAAATCTTTAATGTTTAAATGTATTATTTTATATGCAACATTATGACCAATTTTGTATATTGGAGTGTGATTTGGTGTTTTCTTGGTTCTGCAGCGCTTGCTTGTGGTGGGGGACATGGGAGTGGATGGATTGGCTTTGGGTTTTGAGGAGGATAGGGACAAAGAGCATAAGAAACAGAGAAAGGGTTTAGGGGTTGATGGTGTTGGTGAAATTGAGGGGGTTCATGGTGAGAGGGAGAAGAGGAGGAAGAAGAAGAAGGATGGGAGAAAGGGAGTTGAGGGTTCTGTTGACTGTCTTTTGGGTTCAGAGGTTGGAGAAAGGTGTGGCATAGAAATGTCGGAGCGGGAGATTGAGGAAAGCAAGAATTTTGATGAAAAGGGCGGCGGAGTGGAGGTTGCTGATGATGGAGACAGAGGGAAAAAGAAGAAGAAGAGGAAGAAGAAGGAGAAGGAGAAGGACAAGAATGAGAACAATAAGAACGCTTTAATTTCATCTACAAAAGAGAAGTCCGTAGCATTGTCTGACAAAAGAAAGCGGAGGGGTGATGGGAGTGATAAACCTGGAAGTGCGGATGATGGGGATTCTAGGGATGATAGAAAGAAAGATATGGATGGTAGTGGCGAGGTTAAGAAGGGAAAAAAACACGTGAGTAATGATGCTGTGGTTGATAATGAGTTGAGGTCAGTCCTTTCTTCAGCCGGTGCCCCTGCAAACTCATCTGTAGAAACAAAGATGAATGCCAGGGATGGTTATCAATCCAAAAACATGTCTGCTCAAGGGAAATCTGAAATGCTTGCAATTTTAGGGGAAAGTGCTGATGATGCGCATAATGATGTGAAGCGTAAGAAGAAGAAGAGGAAGAAAGGAAAGCAGGGTCATGATGATGATTGTGATACGAAATACAAGGTGTATGGTAATGATGAGTTCAGCGACGTAGGAAATGAAAATAGGCGGAAGCTGAATACAGATAAGGACAATGGCGAAAGTGCAAGCTTGGAAGCTGATGAAGATAGTTACTCGTATAAAAAGAAAAAGAAGAAGCACAAGAGTGATGATAGCAATTCTGCTCTTGAAGTTGTTAATGCAGGGATTGTTGCAGTTCCAGTTAAGAAAAAGGTGGGGGAGATGGAGGATCAAAGCATCGACAATATATTATGTGAAGAGGAGCGCTTGAGTGCCAAGGAAAAAAAGGGCAAGGTTGTTAGTTTTGGAGAAGCTGCTTCATCTGCGCAGCTATCGGGAGATTGCATAAAGAGCAGTTCAGGTGAGGTGGAAGATGGTGATTTTGGTGCTAGTGAAGGTAGTAAACATTCACGGAAGAAAAAAACAGAGAGAAGGGAATCTGACAAAGATAAAAGTGATGTTCAAAAAAAGTCCATGATCAAAGATGTAGACGCCAAAAGGAATGGTATGGATGGTATAGCAACAGATGGAAAGCAGAGAGAAGAAAGTAATGGCCATCCTAAGGGGAAAAGCCATAAGAGGGTGAGCTTTTCTAGTGAATTGCAGGTTTTCCCTCCTTCTGACGATGAAGGAGAAAAACAAAAATTAATAATTGGTAAGCGATTCACCGAGGAAGAGGACGAGCTGGTCAAAAAAGCTGTCCTGGATTACATAGCGGTTTGTATTTCTCTTGTTTACTTTTTGTTACTTGTCAAAACATCTTGCTTAGATGGTATATTGTGTAATAGGTACATGACTTGGGTTCGGATGGTTTGGATATGGTGCTTAATTGTAAACGTCATTCAGCAACTAAAGGTTGTTGGAAGGAAATTGGTAAACGCTGAATCGACATCTTCGTTGATTTTATTTGTGGTTTTTTTTTTCAACATTTCCTAATGCCTTTATACTTTGAAGTAAATGGTAATTTTGTTTGCGTTTAGAAATTTAGGGTCGCTAGAGTTGTGGCATAGCATTGATATTCTTACCATATACTTTTATATCATTTAGAACGTAGAGCATTTCTTGGTCTGATGCTGGGTCTGCTCAATTTTTTTTTCCTTTCTATTTTTTTGTTTGCCTTTCATCAATGAAATTTAGTGTTATATATATAGGAACTGCAATGCCATGGAGGCCTTATGCAAGTGTATATCATCGGGCCCATGTTTTGTTTGAGAGGAGTGAAATACGTAAATGGATGCCTGAGGAGTATGACCTGATTAGGAGGTAATATATCTTATCAATTTTTCCCTTTCAGTTGCAGTTTTGCACCCTTCATTACAAAAGCTATATGCGGGCAGGTCTTATGTTAAATCTTCGCTGTTGAATTGCCTCAAATAATTGTAAAACTTGACTACAGTCTACAAGTTGAGAAATGTTTGTTCAAGAACTTTATATAGATATAATCAAAATAATGTTTTTTTGGAGAGGAGAATGTAATCATTTTCATTTGCAAGCACACCGTTTATCATTTTCATGGAGTTCAATATTGGAGCTCAGCACTTAGCCTAACAATCTGGCACCCAAGGAAAACATGATGAAAGGTGACCATTGGCCAAAGTGCAGCTCTGGTGTCATTTATTGTTGGGTTTGCGGATCTAAATGGCATACGTTGTTCTTTCGACAAGTTGGGTTGCACTTCTTTAATTAGAGAAATTAATGTACAACACATGCCAGGGCTTTGTTAGCCAGTGGACTGTATCAGTAGGTGATATTTATGTTCTGGTGGTTTCTGTGGAAGATGGCTATTTTGATGTTCCTCAATATCAAATATCCTTTGTCCCATGATCCCCATTCCCTATCTTGAGAAGGTACCTGATGACAATGAAACTAAAACTTTATTGTCCTCTCTACTTGTTTGAGGAGTGTGTCAAGAAATGTTTCAGAAGAGAATTTGCAGTGTTGTTTTTATGAGTTTCTGCCGTGAGTTTAAATGTAAAAGTGATTATACATTATGCAAAGAGATAATGATGACTTTGAGAGTTCTTTTTTTTTTTAATCTTACTGTTTCTTTTTGCAGTAAAAAAGAAAATGATTCCCTAATGGGGTGTTCTTCTTCTCTGTCTGTTTGAGTGAATTAGGTTTTTTTCTGTACAGCAGATATTGTCTGCCTACATATATATGTAACAATCATGCATATACTTTCTAAACTTATAGTTATTATGAAGAGCATGGATCATCTGACTGGAAAACACTGGCAACTGAGCTTGGTAAGCACAGGCATCATTTGAAAGATACATGGAGAAGAATAAAGCTGCCCAACATAAAGAAAGGTACAAGGATTAAAGGAGTGTTTTCATTATTGAAGGGATGTTGGTGTTGTCAATTAATGTTCCTCTGTATCTGCTTTTCTTGGAGCTGTTGATTAAGGGATTATCTTCTTGATGCTCATTCTCTCTGCTGGACGTTATACAGTAAAATGTGCTATTTTTGTTCTGTAATTTTTATGTTTATATGTAATGACATCTAAGTCATTTGTAAACTGGCACTTAGTAAGCTGTTGTGGCGATTTGAATGCCCAGTGTGGGTGTAAATCAATAATGCAAAGCCATAAATAAGCTTCCTTCATGCATTGGTTAATACAGAATGAAAATTTCATCCTTGTTATTGGCCGTCACTGTCTCTTGTGAGTAGATTATATACATGAGCTGTGGTCATATTTTCCTGAAAATTATGACACTCAGTGCGTCTTGTCCACAGTTTTCAACAAAGTGGTTTTTTGTTTTAGCTTTTCCTCTTCAAGTAGTTGCTAAAGTGGAAGATGTGCATAAAACCATTAGTTTCTTTAAATGTCTACATACGGTACTTTAGATTATAACTTTGGCATGCTTACCTACAAATGGTATTTTAGCATTTTTATTCAACTTGTGCTTCACACTTTTACACCAAGTGAAGTTTACAAAATATCTCTTCTTTGTATTTTTGTTCCCAGATTTTTCTTTTCAGAATGTTGCTTCGTGTTCTAATGGCCTTACCTATTATAATATTGTAGGTCCTTGGAGTCAAGAGGAGTATCAAAAATTATTTGAACTGGTGCATATGGATTTGCGGATGAAGGCATTTGAGGAAAAGCAGACTAAGCATGGCATGGTTTGTATTATTTACGGGCTCTTGTCTTTCTTTTACTATTACTTCATTTATAATATTGAGTTTTACTTTACTTTAAGTTACATACATTTAATGTCTTTTTCCCACATTTGCAGTTGAGGGATAATATTGCATGGGAGGCTATCAGTGATAGCATGGGCACTAGAACCAATGTTCTTTGTTGCAAGAAGTGGTATGATATCTTCATGATTCGATTAATGGCAAAGTCATTACGCATGAGGTTATACAGGGTTCTGAACTTGTCAAGCAGTTATTGGCATTGTCCTGGATATCTCAGTTTTAAGTAGTATTGTTTTAATTGGATCAGCTACCTGAAGTCTTAAAAAATTTGAGCTCGTTTTCAAGAGATGTGCTTTACACTGAGATTTGCCCATCTGAGTTTCTCCTTTTCTATTGACACATGAGACTCATAACCAGTATTTTTACCAAGTTGTCTTTTGTCTTTTCAGATAATGTATTGGTCAAATGTCAACCTGTGCTGCTGCCAATTCATGAAAAATTTTGATTCACTTACATCTATTTATAGTGCTCTAATGAACTTTAAGTTTCTCATTTTTTCAACAAAAATTAGTTTACACTTGACATTGTAGGTCTATGGACATGATCTCCTTGGAGTGTCATTTTCCTGCATGGTTTTGGGTCCAAATCATTTCCCATGTTTTAGGGTGAAACTTTTTTATGGATATCTTTTAGTTGTGTTCAGGAAGACAGTCATTTTCATGCTGCATTTTTTTTAGGTTTTCCTAATTTGACTTGGAGGTTGTAATTCGACGATACTCTGTTTTCCAGCGTAAATCTTAGTTTATGTTTGCAGGTATGACCAGCTTGCGTCCTCAATGGTGGTTGAAGGCATATGGGCTGATGCTGATGATTATTTACTGATTTCTGCGTAAGTCTTTGTTTATATAAATAAATCCATATTTGTTTGGTGAAGTTTTTTTTGAAGAATTTTATATACTTATGGATAGCTGGTGGATTTGAAGAACTTATAGTATAAAACATAATATAGTCTTTTTTGTGCTGGTTATTTGCCCTTTGATGTTGTAAAGGAGTAGTCAGTTTTGATAATGTGGGGTGATTGTTGTTTGATAACAACTGGAGAGGTGGATTGATGGATTGATTTCTGTTATTTATTTATCCGAATGGTGACTGTTGATTTTGAACTTAAGACTCATAAGTAGACCTTTATGATTTAGGGATGTTTATTGAGCTGGTAAGTTAGACATGTTTACAGCAACCTATGAAAATTTTTAGAATGAAAAATTTGCTCGGGTGATGCCAACTTATATTCTTAATAAGGAATCCTTCCTTATTTCTTGGTAACATCTTCTCATTGAAAGTGAAAAACGATAGAGCTTGCTAAATTTGACAGCTGCAAATTTAGCTTTTGTCCAATGCTCTTGCAGGTTGGTGGATGTGGATGCTTGCTCGACTCAGGAAGTTAATTGGGATGACCTTCTTGATCACAGGTAATCGATCAGTGCTGTTTATTTGAGTTGTTCTTCTTAATGGATGTATAATGCATGCCAAAATGTTAATCAGAGTGAAAGGCTGTGACCTTTCAAAAGTATTCCAATTGAAATTTCATTATGCTGAAAATTTAGGACTGGAGAAATTTGCCGAAGGCGCTGGAACCAAATGACCAAGCACATTGGTGAACACCAAGGGAAACCATTCCCCGAGCAGGTAGAATTATTAGCTACTAGGTATTATCGGGTTGTGCCGGATCAGAATATGGAAGAACAAGAATCACTTCATGAAGATTCAGAACCTTGTGATTAGAGTCTAGCCTTCAATGGCAGTTTTCTCATATGCTTGTGCTTGGCTTGATGGGCAAATGTTACTCGACAATCAAATTTTACATCTGCTACAGTACGAGGAACAGCAAAACGAGCATTGCCATGTTGATGTGCAGTTCATTTTTTGGAAATGTCTCCGAAACCAGCTGATTTACCTGTTCATCTGGTTTGTTTTGTGTAGGGGGAATGAATGCGTATCACACTTGATGAGGTCAAGCATTGTCTTTTTCATTGAAATTTCATATAACAAATGTTATCACACTACAAAAAAACCTTGTCTTCCCCAATTTTTTCTCTTTTATCAGTTTGCATAATAATATATTTTTTTGGATAGCTACATTACAAAAGAAAAAAAGGTTTGAAATGGGAATTACAAAGTATTATTGTGAACCTGTTTTAACTTGGCATGGAATATATTCTAACAAATTGAAACATTTTAACCTTAAAACAAAGCTTTTTATGAGTTTATAATTGAAATAGTTTGTAAATATTTTTTATTTTTTTGGCTGGATGTTCTGATTGATAAAAGAAATTATTTAAATTTAAATAAAATTAATTTAGATTTTTTTCCCCAAAAGAGCCCAACACTTACAGATTGGTTTAATTCTTTTAAATTGAAAGGTATTAACTTAATTATTAATCAATACTCCAATTAAAGAGATTTAAACAATCAAAAAAATTCTACAGCGGCTGTCAAAGAACATCTTCCCCAACCAACGATGGGTGGGGCCCACAAAGCCCGACCGGACGTCTTCCCTTGACCGCACGTTATGACTTTTCAAGTCTCACCCGCCGCCCTCAGATCGACCGCAGGCGCCGGCGTCGCCGTCGGTACAGTTGCCGGGAGAACGAAGGTCGCCGCCGGCACTCCTCGCCCCGCCTCTCCTCCCACCTTCCCCTTCCCTTCCTTCTACCCCTCTCGCATTCCTCCCCGTGGTCGGGAGGCGGCTTCTCCATACAGACGACCGCCGGCGCCGGCGCCTCTTCTCCGCCTGCGCCGCTTCTCCGCCTGCGCCGCCTCTCCCCACGAGCCTGTTGTTTCCGGCCGAGCTTCCCCTCCCATCTCCAAGGTGCGTCTCTTCCCCTCGGGGGGCTCCCAAGTTTACTAGCTTTGTGATTAGTAGTTGATTGTATCGTGTTTACGAGTCGCTGGAGGTGTTTCTTTTTTCTTCGTTATAACGTGGATTGAAATGGTTAATATGTGCTTAGAACTGATTTTTTATTGTGCATAAATATCTGATGATGTTTGGGGTGGACGAATTGTAATTGTTCTTGTGCATACATATGAGTGGATTCAATTCAGTTGTGAGGAATTTAGGTGCTAGTGTTAAGTAAAAATTGCTGGATTTGTGACATTAAAGCTGACCTTAATATGTATTCATATGATTGAGTCTATTTTTGCATGCTTAGTAGCTCAGGATATATTGGTTTATTTTGTTCATGCGATTCGACGTATGTTAGTGCCTCGTTCAGGTTATTGTGATAACAATTTTCATATTTTGAATAACATATTTATGATGATATTCAGGTGGAACTGTAAAATTATTCCAAAACATGTAATTGACATTTGGTTTGATGCATGATGTTTATTTGAATTGTCAAAAGTTCAGAAAATGGAAGTTTTCCGGTTTATTGTTGATTCTTCCACATTGGATGTTTGTTTGAGAAAAATGTTGTTTTGTTTCAGAAGTTGTACCTCTCAAATTGTATACAAGGGATAGAGCCGTTAGATGTGGCTATCATTCAGAAAGATGTTCCAGCTGATACTATTGATGCCATGAAGAGAACTATCTCAAGCATGCTAGGTTTTCTTCCTTCAGACCAGTTTCATGTCATGATTGAAGCCTTCTGGGAGCCTCTTTCTAAGCTTTTTGTTTCTTCTATTATGACAGGATAATGCTACTTACTGCGATCGTTATTGTGCCTATGCAAGTATTGTACAAAAATTGTGAAATTGATAACTTTAGTAGAAGTCCGCCAAATAATGCAGGATATGCACTTCTTCAGAAGTTGGTCATGACAATGATTAAGTAGTATATGAGAATTGAGAGAAGAAATACTTACTAGTTGTTGTAATTTTGATGAAGCTTGGTAACATTTAAGTGGCAGTGGCTAACGTCCTAAATTATACATTTCTTGATATACGTGGATTTTGCTAGTTTTACAACTACGTAGAGATCCATTCACTTCTAAATGAATAGTTAAATCTAAGGGGGTTTTACAAATTGTTGTTTTTTATATAGTTCTTACTGCATAATTTGCATGTCGTTTGTTCAGAGATGATTTCTTTTATCAATGTTGCATATGACTAAGCAGTAATAACCATTGTTATCTGTTTCATTATGAATAAATAATTTTTATGGTCATATTTTGCAGTTGTACTCTTCGAAATGCTGAATATAGACTCTGTCTTGAAAGAAACCTTGATATTCATGACGACCATATGGAAAAAATAAAACTAGATAACCATGATAATTTGGTTAAAAGAAGAACGGAGAGCAGTTGTTCAGAGCATACAGAAGAGCCGCCCAGCTTGAATATGAATGTTCAAGGATTGGGTGAACTGTCACCTGAGGTTCTGGAATATATTCGTGACCTCAGCAACATTTAGCTTCTGCTAGACAGGTTTTTTCCCTTTCTGTTTCTTTTTGTTTTACAGCTAATTTTTTCTGTAAGTGAATCTAGTGGGCGTAAGTTCTGATTTGATTCCTTTCAGCATCAGCAGCTTTAGGCACTGGGCTTGGGATGCTTTCCCTGCCCGATCTGTTGTTTATGTTTTTGGCAATATATCGTCATTAGTGAATGTGATAGACAAACATCCAGATTTACATGGTTGTCTGAAATTCTTTCACTGTTTGGTATTGGGAAAGGAAGAGGTTGGGATTAATCAAGGACCTGTGCATGCTAATATTGAAGAAGATATCTTTTTATCTGTGTAGCCTACCAAAATATTGGAATACACGTTAACATTTAAATCTTATTCAGTAATTACAAGAAGAGGAAAAATTCTGCCATTCAGATTCAACAAGTTGTTGGAAAGGATAAAAATGACTTGTTGAATTTCTTGAGATCCCTTAAGTCTGAAAAGGTTTGTCTGTTTTTTAAGCTTTTGGATCCTTAATCCTTATTAATGTTGTTATGCAATTAAACTGTAGATTAAGGATCATTATATATTATGTTTTACTGGACGTTGCATAATTAAGGATAGAAGTACAAGTTTTTATAAGAATACAGCATACTTTTGTTTTTAGTGAAATTAAAGAAGGCCATGACTGTATCTAGAACAGTAAGTTTTGTCTTAATGGGAATATGAAGCTTGAAAGGACCAATATTGTGTATTTGATTCCAAAAAAACAATTGTAGTCGAGAATTGAGAATAAGTTTTTTTTCTGGAGAACTAGGAGATTTGAGGAAGATAAAATTCAAAGGAATAGTTTCATTTCTAGTCTTGTGTTATTTATTATGCTATTTCTGCTTTATTAAATGAAAGGAATTGAACTCTAATGTAGGTTGCTGAGTTGTCAGAGCCAGCCTCCTCTGATCTGCAAGATATAGTTAATTGTGTTGTTCACGGCCTTCTGGCAACTTTATCTCCAAGAATGCACTCAAGTCATCTATGTAATCTGGCAATCTTTTGCAAGGTGATCTAAACATTGACAAGGAAGAATGCAAGGAGATTGTGGGGAGCACTTCTCTTAATTTTCACCCTCTTATTTCTGTCACAAGGGATTACCTTGCTCGCCTTTTATTCTGGTAGGTTATTATATTTCCTCAAAATCTTGCTTAACTGAAAGTTGGACATTTTACATTACTTTCATATCTATTATCTTTTTGCAGGTGTATTCTCTTGGGTCATTATCTCAGAGATCTTGAATGTCGAC
Organism: Piper longum; assembly: GCA_032619315.1. Lineage (NCBI taxonomy): Eukaryota > Viridiplantae > Streptophyta > Magnoliopsida > Piperales > Piperaceae > Piper > Piper longum. The sequence goes on from JAVDBV010003276.1 coordinate 14,860, forward strand.
TTGACCTCACCCAAATATTTACTTTACATGATGGGGAAGAATCCAACAGTGAAGGCGTTAAGCCGGCTGCTTAGCTTTTTGTCTCAAGGAAGATGCAAGTCTCTTTGGTTAAAGAAGGATCAATGAGGTTCGATACGTCACTTGCTTCAAAGTGGCCTTCTTTTCTTATCAGGGTTGCTTTGAAACAGCTCCTTCCTGATACACTCTTCTTTATCTAGCTCCGCCATCAAGTCATCAACTGTTTACCTGGAACGATTGGAATATGTGTACCTGTTTAGCTAGTGAGCTTCTTAAAGTGTTCACTCAGTAGTGCTACTCGGGGGTAGTCAAGAGAAAAGTTTCTCTGCGGCTGCTTATTGTTGTACATGTGCAGTGGACTGGCTGGGGGGTGCTTCTTGTTGTAAATGTTAAAAATGGATACAAAAAAAAGTAAAATTTTTGATTGATTGCATTTCATATGTTAATTTGTAATTCCTTTTTATCATGGAGGTATTTCGGAGAGGATATTTTTCTCATGGGAACAAAAGGTCAATAATGGTATCTTCTCATTCTGGATCTCCTCTAGGTTGAAGCATACCTACCATTCCACACAGTTCTAGCTGCAAACTCAGTTTATGAGAGGAATTTCATAGGTATACCACCAACAGCCAGTCTTTTGCAATCAAAGGTTCCTACTTAGTCGAAGACCGGTAGATAATACTGTATTTTGTCATTCAACTTCTCGCAACAGAATGTTCAGTGCCCAACTGCTACTTAGCTACGCTCTTTCATATTCCTATACTGATCCTCTCATCTCAATCACCTATCTTGCGAAGATGACAGCATTATAGAGATCAAGCAAGACTGAAGAGACAGCAAACGATTTATCAAGCACTTTTGTTTCCAAATAAATTGCAGAACATATGCTGTTTCTCATGGGCAGGTTGATGGCGAGATGTGGTCTACGGATTTCTCTCTTCTTGGTTTCCTAGCTGCATATTTTGGCCTTCTTGGTAAGTATATTAGCAAGTTGCTCACCATTCTTTGCTTTGTCTCTTCATTTCAAATTAATATTAGCAGAAGATTATAAAAAACTTTAGTGCCTCAGGATTCATAACCATTGTAGTTGCCATCTTCTTGAAGTACCTCAGCGTCATCGACGCGGATGAGGGGGCGAAAGCAGAAGCTGGAAGGGTGCCTGCAATCATTGCAATTGAAACACTTCCTCTTATAAATGGGCAGGAAATGCCTCGCTTATATGGAGCAACTGATCAAGAAGATGAGCCTGGTTCAAGCTCATATCTTCTGATGATTTCAATGGTGGGAAGATTTGTGATATGTTACGATGATTGCGGCAATTGTCTTTGCTCCTTCTGGTCACTTCCCAACTTGCTTCACATGTGCTCAGAGGTGATGAATCTGATGATCATATAATCTTATACTTGCCCACCTTGGTTTTAGAATAGGAAATCATTCATAACAATATTCTATATATTAATGCAAATTTCCTTATCATTGGTAAACTCCTAGTAAATCAAAAAAATTCATCCTTATTTGCTATTTATTTTTCTGAGCATTAGCTTTAATGGCATGATTATGAACCTCATATACATCATACATCAATTGGTTTTAATCAAATTAGTTAATGCCAGAGGCAAAATGGACGTTAAAGAATAGGAATATGATATTGTGACAAAATTTCTTACAGGATTGCGGGAGGAATTTGTAGAGGCTCAATTAAGACAACAACGAAGCTCATCAAGGTTTCCAATGATGTTCGCTCATGGAATGGTTTTTTATCTATCGTTCTCTTTTACATATCGAACTCCTTATGAAGCATTTGAAGATAGACATATCTTGGCAATGATCTCTTCTTCTGCCATATTTTGAAATGATGGATTGTATTATTCCCATTACAACTGATATATTTTTTTTCAATATTTAAAAATATTTCCCCCTAATTATGATTAGTAATTTTCACACAATAAGTCTATTTTTATTAATTAAAGGGAATCAAAAGTTATGTACTGATAAAAGATTTAGCCGATCAAAATACAAGAAAATCAAATTATTATTGTCAAACTCTATTTTTAAAATATCAGATCATTATATTCTATCTGGTCAGTCATGATTATTCAGTGAGTGTCAATTTATAAAAACAGAGGCTATCTAACAAAGGTGTGGATGATAACACCTTGCTCTGCATATATGAATAGATAGATGTCTGCAATATATCTTCTTCTTTTATAAAATTACTACAATTACATATTTCTGATGGTTATATATTCTTGCAGCATGAATTGGGAGATTGGAGAACTAAGTCCTAAATATTTGAGGGGTGCATGCACAAACCTGGTGGGTATGAACCGCTTCAGGTCGTCTGCCGGCGATTAATGTTGTCATCGGCGTTGGAGATTGTGGGATTGTGGGCCGGCGTAGAGGAATCAGGCGGGAACAGGGGAAGGAAGGAAGCATACTTTGGTCTTCTACAAATTATTATTTTATTATTTAAGCAATTTGATATTTCTAAAATTCTAGATCTTAATTCACCTTTGTCATTTAATTATTGGTTTATCAATTAAATTATTAACTAGATCAGATTATTTTAATAATAATTAATATATTGTGTTACTATTTAACATATTAGGATATCTCAAATTTAAGTGTTCATGTACTTGGACTGATATTATTTAATATCTTAATTGTGTGAATTTAAGTCCAGTTTTTATTTCTAATATATTGATGTCATACTTATGATTTTAGCACAAGATTTATTAATGTGTTGAGTTTGTTTCACAATATTAAATTACACTTGCAAGCACAATTATCATATAAGATCAGTGGATATTTATTTAATCACCTGTTCTTTTTTTAGTAGTTAGGTCATTCTCATGTCGATTTTTTATTTTAATTGGTCATGAATTGGTATTCTTAAATTTATCCATTATATTCAGTTCCCTCTACACGGCCGAATCAGGGTATTACAATTTACAATTATTGTTTCAAAAATTGACTTGAAAAAAAATTGGGTGCATTGCATGTTAAGAGGTTGATACGCCAACTTTGAACTTCGACTCTTTGTTTTTTTTTTTTTTTTTGTCTTTTCATCTTTTGCACTTTTTTTATTCTTTTTCTTTTCTTTCTTTCCTTTCTTTTGTTTTTTTATAGCATTCTCTTTTTTTCTTTTTCTTTTTTTTTTTGCTATTTTCCCCTTTTTTGGCATTTTCTTTTTA
>JAVDBV010003277.1:0-10967 GCA_032619315.1 Piper longum
ACCCAAGTATATATATATATATATATATATACTTGGGTAGGGAATTCAATATAATATAGGCCCGAAGGCCACTTGTGGTGGATCTTGTTTTCGAAAACATGCTCAATGGATCTCATCTTTGAAGGTTATTAATCCAAAAATATAATCGGCTAAATGGCCCGACTCGACACGTCCTCTTTCATGTTCTAAATAAAATATGATAGAATGAGACAATAAATAGAGAGCAACTCCTAAACGGACATGGTAGAAGCTTCAAGCGTGTCCATGCGCTTAGGCAGCGAGTTCCTACTCCGTAGCTACACATTAAATCTAGGAACTAACTCCCGCTAACTAAATGATGCATTAACTTAACATGAACATCATGCATACAACACAATCATTATCTAACAGCCAAACATTCATTAGTGTAGAAATAACTCTAAGTCATCATATTCATGCCAATTTTATTATATTTTTCTAAGTTACGTTGTAGCTAGTTAGCATGCTTAGATTTACTTTACTTATTCATTATCAATCAAATCGTACAAATCATCACTTCAACCATTATCAAGCATGCAACACAACAATTAATCAATCTTAGCATGATGCGCTAATAAATATCAATTTTAAATAATTAAATCGAATAAAATTCTATACCTACTCGTCAGTCACACGGCAATGGCAACAAGGTTGTTGTCGGGTGAGTGAGGATTGGCGAGAAGAGGAAGGATGAAAAAGAAGAAGTTGAGTGAGAAGGATCAATGGTGATAGTGCCAAAAGTGTAGAATATATAAATGTCAGGGTAAAAAAAACGAATCGTCGGGTGAGAAAAATGAACAATTAGTAAGAAAATGAACGGTCAGTGAAAAAAATAAATAGTTAGTGAAAAAAACGAACCGTCAGTGAGAAAATGAATGGTTGTCTCGTAATATAAAATTTTACTCGATTTCGACTCGAGTAAAAAATAATACTAACTCGTAATAATTATAAAAATCCAGAGAACAAGAAAACAAATCCCATAAAATATAAAACACCTCAATGACATGCTCTATAACTAATAACCAAGCCAAACTACCCGTAATGCGTCTTAATACGTTATTCGGCCTAAAAATAATTCTATGATTAAATTAAAATAAAAAAAATCAGGCGTACTCTCATATATTCTGATAACTCATTCTGTTATTGTTATACTAGTGTTATCATTATATACTTGGGCACATATGACTCTCGATTCATAATACAAGATCAGTCTCGACGCAGTCCGTGTATTTTGAAATTAACTCAACTAAAAATAACGGTTTAACTAACCGGTTCAGACTATAAAACCATGACTCAAGTCACAGGTTTTATATAACCTTCTCTAATTCATCTCAATCTTTGGTTTCTAAATTTAGTTATCGGGAAGATCAAAGAGTTGGAATCTAAGTGGAAGAGATAACAGTAAAGGAAGGTCTAAATCCAGAAACAAGATCTTCAAGTTCTTTTATTGTGATAAAGCCAGCCATAAGAAGAAAAATTGTTACAAATACAAGAAAGATATAAGAAATGGTAAGGTGCTTGACAATAAGAGTGAAGATGATAAGACTTCCAAAGTTGCATAAGAAGATATATTAATTATATTTGATGATGGAAATGATTATTTGACAACTAATGATGATATTAGTTGGGTGATTAATTTTGGTGCATCATTTCATGATACCCCATGTAGAGATTTCTTTAATTTGATGGGACAACACTAAGCTCTTGTGATTATTGTTTGGCTGGAAAATAATGTAGGTCTTCCTTTGTATCCATTAGCAAAAGGAAGACACAAATACTTGAACTTGTAAAATATTTGAACTTATACATTTTGATGTATGTGGTCCAATGGACATTAAGTCTCTTGGTGGAACCTCTTATTTTGTCATTTTTATTGATGATGCTTCAAGGAAATTATGATGTTACTGTTTGAAGAATAAAATTGATGTGCTTAATACCTTCAAATCATTTCAGGTTCTTGTAGAGAGAGAAACAAAGAAGAATTTGAAATGCTTCAGAAGTGATAATAGAGGAAAGTATTGTTCTAATGAATTTCAGGTCTATTGTGACAAACATGGTTTTCGGCATGAGAAGAATGTTCCCTATACCTCACAATTGAATGAAATGGTTGAGAGAATGAATAGAACAATTCAAGAAAGGGTTAGGTGTTTGCTTGTATAGCAAAATTACCTAAAGGATTTTAGGCGGAAGCTATGCTTGTTATTTAATTAATAGGTCTCCTACACTGGGATGGAGATGTTCCAGAAAAAATTTGGACTGGTAGGAAGGTATAATATACTCATTTAAAGGTGTTTAGTCGTAAAGCTTTTGTACATATGTCAAAGGAACTAAGGTCTAAGCTTAATGCTAAGACATTTGAATATATATTTTTGGGTTATGGGGATAAAGAGTTTGGTTTTAGACTTTGGGATCCTAAGGAGAAGAAGATTATTCAAAGCCGGGATGTGGTTTTTCGAAAGAATTAGTTTTTAGAGGACTTTGGAAATGAAACAACTACCCAAAGTAATACCTAGGGTTATGTTGTGAAGGTTAAGACTTCATTGGCTCTTCCAACGGTTGTACATGATATTGTTTAAGATGTTGCTGAACAAATTGATGAAGAAGTCTGAGATGATATTCTTATTTTTTTGCCTCGCGACAGTGAATGTGAGGATAATGATATTTCTAATGATACGCTTCCTGATGTTGTTGTTGAACAGGTACATGATGGTGATCGGGTTGTTGATCAAGGGGAGAATAGTTGGAGAATTTTACTACCACTTATGTCTAGTTAGCTTATGGATTTGTAAAGGGGAAGATTTGTTGAGTTTCCCTCACCCGTATTGAAAAATTCAATAGTCAGTTTTTGGCTTTTCGTTTATCACACTAATGGTTGGTGTTTCATATGCCTCTATGTGATTTCATTTTTTTATATAGAAGTTTAATGAGGTAGTTTCTAGAATCCTACTCATATTCTTCTATAAAAAAAGAAGTTTATTGATAATAGAACATCCTCTTAAGAGTTATTGAGCACATTTGGCTCATAAAATGAGAGTTTAGAGAAATTTTTCATTATCTCAAGTTGAAATCAGGGTCGTAATCCAAGTTGTGAGGTTGATCTAATTTTCTTTTGAAATGTATATTATCTTCTCAATTTTTCATTTATTATATTTTTCAAGAATTATATCTTTTAGATTTTGTTATTAGTCTGATTTGTATTAATAAATTTTTCTCAAATTTTATTTGATACTTGATTGTAAGAAAATTTTAAATTAAAGTTGATCGAGTATGTTAATTTCCCCCCCTAAATTTAAAAGAAAGTTTCGATCCATTTTTGTCTTGATCTCACTTATTTATCTTATATTTATTTTTATTTTATCTTAAAAAAATATTTTCTAAGTTATTTCTTATAAAGCGTCTATTTTCCAACAAGGTGCTCTTTGATACTACTTACTGGGTTTTTTGTCTTAAAATCTCAACAAAAGTTAGGAAAGTTGATGCACATTAATTTAATCCAACAACAAATAAGCATCAAATGTGAGAACTATACATGGCTACCGTTGGCAGCGAGTGAGTACCTTAAAAGCCAGAGTAATAGTATATCTTAGTGAAGGACGGCCCCATTGCCACGTGGAGCGGTGATGGGATATGTTTCTGTGAGATAAGGTCTCCATAGCTGGTGGGTTTGTCAGTGGGTTAGGGGTCATTGGACCCCTCGTCCATCAATGAGATGGGGATAATAGGCAATCAGAGGGAAAGTAAGATTATGTGCGAGGAGAAACCACCTTCACAGCTTACTCGTCCATGCATTATAATGTCTAGATCATCTGTATTACTATGTTGGCAAGAGGACCCCATAACTTCTGCTCCTTGGGAATTTTTATCACCATGTATTAAAGTCTACTACAAACTCTGGGTATGCATTACTCCGGTCCTAACATGGAGTGCTAGTTGTACAAGCATTCATGTCGATGTCTGGCTTTCTATTATCTATCTCTGGGCATACTCCCCCATACAGTTTTCACTTCGCCATTTAATTCGTGGACCCAAGTTTTGCTCCGTTATAATGGAGCTTGACCAGATGGTAGCGTCAATCTGCCGACACCGAGAAGAGGACTCCTCTGTTGCTTAAATTGAATGAACGAAGAAAAGTGCTTGGCATTTGAAGCAGCAACCAAGCCATGAATATGACGAATCGAACATGGAACAAAAACAGGCAGGAAGCAAGAAATTCGAAACGGTGCCAGCTCTTCACCAGTCGCCACTCGTGACCGAGCTGAGGATGTTGCCAAGACTTGAAACAAAAAACCCGAAAGTTCATGCTTAATGGTCCAAGTTTGTTTGTGAATAATGTGAGAACATGGAGAGAATCAGTTGCCATGCCTTTTTCAAGGCCAGCTGGTGTTGTCCAACCCCTGAGGTGCTTCATTCTTGGTTTTTTTTTTGGAGTGGATTTGATATGATCAAGGTGGGGGCATGAAGTGGGGGGCGGGGCTTTGGAATAGAACCCAGAAAGGAGGTATCCTTTTCGCTAGTCCATATTAAAGGTTCGTGTTTGATAATTTGGCAGCTACAGTAGATAAGTCTTCGTTCACCCATGGTGAACGAATAGACAATGGTCACTAGTGGATGTAAAAGCTCGAAAACTTCAAAAGAGCAAGATTGCGACCAACTTTTGACAAGCCTAGCCCATTAACACAAAATGAGAGCACCCCTTCCCCAAATCTTTGAAACCTTCCTAAAATAACGAAGGAAGATAGACAAAAGGATCTCAGCCATTTCTCAATTCATCAAACCTAAAAAATCACATATAAGAAATCACTTTTGTCATAAGACTTGTAAAACCATTATAATCCATGATTCCCCCTGAACTTATTCATAAAATATAATAAAATTTCTAATTAAAATAAACCCATAATATAAGACTACTAAAAAGGGCATGACTAATAATTCATAATGAACGGTAAACTATGACGTGTATTGCATGAAATGGTAAGCTAGCTCGATCAGTAGAAAACTAGAAATTCCAAAAGGTAATCACTACTAAGAAAGTAGCATGCATTTTGTCTATCTATCCATTTATCTCTACACATTTTCCTGCAATGCAATGAAACTCCAATACCCGGAGACTTCTCGCTTAGATGGTTGTAAGATGTGATACATCACTTGACAAATTCAATGCCAAAACCCGTCCCAAAAATGATAAACAATGCTCTCCATTTGATACATATAAAACAATAAATAGCCTTCAGCTAGCTACCAGCATTGTCAATGTCATGAGAAGCGTTAACACTGCCATAGACGGTCGCCACCAGAAAGAAGCACTGGACGGGATTGCCCTTCCACCGAAGCGTGGACGAAAAGTGATTGGCGACTGGGCGGGTTGGGCAGGGGCAGGGGCAGGGGCCTCGCCTGCCACTTTTTCCTCTGCTATGTAACAAATCCCAAATGTTGTATTTGCCTGTCAAAGTATAACTACTGCTTATTTGTTCATTTACTCTTGCATCTTGTTCAAACTTGAAAGCAGTGCAAGCGTTAAAGTTCAGGTCTAAGCTGTAAATTTTATTGTATCAAGATTGTACAGAACTGATGTGTTAGAATATCACCTTGCAATAGGCCATGTTGCTACACCCACAAACAAGTTGTCCATTTACTGCGTCCACAGCACCAGAAGCCCCTAATCCATCGCTTTTCTGAAATTTATATCATGATAATACTCGTGTGTCAATTACATGATGTCAATTTTTAACCTCAATTTTCAACAATATTGTCTGATTAACTATTGTTAGCTACCCCAAAAACCCATATGACTTAACAAGTATTGAGACAAGTATACCTTGTAAAAATTCACAGCAATATAGTTAGTCCACCGTTTTCCAGCTGCATCATAACATGTGTTCACCATGTTCCTTAATGGAGCTGAATTATCCCCGCAAGATGTTGAAAAATCAGGATTGTCTGGGAAGTAGTTTTGAACTATAAGCGATATTGTTTTCGTGTTCATAGGTGGTGATTCTGCCCTGCTGGGGCAAGAACCTGCTTTCATCCCTTCATCTCCATCTGAGAAATTCAGAAAAAAAGTTAACACGTAAGAACTGTTTGCTTTTGTGTTACGCAAGGCTACCCACAAGAGACACTTCCGAAGTATTTACGTTAGAGCATCCCAACATGCAAAAATCATATTTAATTCGATGCACTACCATTTGGTACATTTGTTGCACTATTATATCATCAGTAAACATATCCAGTTGCTTGTATAATAAATGAATGACAAGAAAGAGTCTTACATTGGTTTTCTAGAGTGTACCTCCACTGGTAGGCAATACCTTCAGAAGCCTCTTTGGAAGATATTGAAGTGAAAGCCAGTAGCCTCTGGTTCTGACTTATCATATCATCAATTATAGGCCAATCCCCACCATTTTTAGGCATCTTAGAAACTGGAAACCAGTACTTTCTAAGTCCAGAAGCGTTAAACAGCTTAGTAAGGCCCTTCGGAGAGGTGACATAGTCTTCAATGAAGATAGTGATGATCTCATTGGGGTTTGCATCCAAGAAGACTTTCATATCTTTGAGCACATTGAGGGCCGGTTGCTAATCATTGAATCGAGATCAATAAAAAAATCAGAGCTCAAAAACATCTGACAAGGAACCTCAATTAAATAGTTTGTGGTGGTTGGCGTTGAGTAGGAAACTCACAAATGCAGTGGCGTTGTAGCATTGACCACCAAAAGAGTGGCACAACCATATGTCATTAAGGAAGTCATACATATCCAGCATGAACCCTCTTACACCATTCTTCAAAGCCAAGCATTTTTAAGTCCGAAAATGGAAAAGTGAAGGTCATACAACAAATTAATAAACCTTAAAAAATCAGTATTAAGAGATTCCACATAAAAATGCAAAGGCAGCTCAAATGATGATGGAAACGAAGCAACAACTTGCCATTAGAGAATTAGCTACTGGTGGACTCCACACAACCACTCCAATAATATTATACAACAAGCCAAGCTTCCCAAAAATAAGATTCTAAAGCAAGAAAAATGATAATTCTTTCAAATCATAAGTAATTAAGAACTTTGTAATCAATGTATCCATTTGGTTTGTTTGCGAATGACAATTTTGTGCACTATTCTGAAACAGCAATTGGAGAACTACTGTTGCAACCGCTTTGCTTAGATAATTTGCAAAGAAGAGGAGCAAAAACAGAGGCAACTTGTGAACTTCGTCCTCAACACCGGCGGGTGCGCCGGCTAGCCGATTTTCGGTGAAAATATTATTGTGAAGAAACAGATTACCTGGAGCTGGCTAGATATGGAGTCCTGCTGGTTGGTAGGAGCAATTGGAACAACTCCGAGTGCATTCTTCTCCCCCATCACAGCAAACGAGTTGTGGGTCGTCAGCCAAGAATACCGATTGAAAGGCAGTCCCATCACCTGTAAACTCGCATCCATCCATCAAAAGTCCGACGAAAGCTTCCATCTTCGTCGGACTCAAAGAAAGAGAGAGAAAAACGGAAAAAGATGGTACCTTGGAAGTGGGGATGAGAGGCCGGACAAGGGTGCACCTTGCCCGGCCCCTGCCACTGGCGTCGCAGGAGTTGCAGCGGAGTCCGGCGTCGCAGTCCTTGTCCGCGACACAGGTCTGGCCCAACTGCACCATTCATACACATTCCCAAGGCCAGGTAAACATATGGAATTTGAAGTAAACGAGAAAGGAAGAGCTTGTATGTTGACAACCTTGAGAGCAGAAGAAGGGAGGAAGAGAAGAGATGACAGCAGGAGAAGAACAGAGCAGACGGGCAGCCATGGCCGGCAGTGCAATCCCTGCTAAGAACAGGAGATTGCTGTTACTATTATAGATATATATAGCTAGGCAAGAGAAACGCGAGAAATGAAGAAGCGAGGAGGTGGTTATCATGTTCTTGCCTTGGATGTGACCATGGCAGCAGAGGTTTGAAGGTTTGGAGAAGGGCGGGGGGTATTAGCAGGGAAAAGACAAGTAGAAAGGAGAGGAAGAAGACAGGCGGGTGTTAGCAAAATAGCAAATGCCAATTAGGAAAGAGTTTAACATAATTGCCTACTTCTGGTTTTAAGTTATAACCGAGCTTTGCCGGCTAATCGTGCGATTGGTGATCAACTTATACATACTCTTCTTCTCTTTATTATTAATAATAAAATGGGAACCTCTCGATACTAGCCCCACATTAAAAACATTAAAACCAGAAAAATCAGTCACTCGAAATACAAGAAAATTTTTAAAAATATAATAAAAATACCTTCCAAATTTAAATCTCACTAACATCAATATATCTAAAAAATAATAAATATATATTTTAAGATAGAAGGTTACATGTTCAAATTTAACTAGTTTCCATTTTTTACTTTTTATTAATAAAAGCTTATTTAATTGTCTAATAAAATACAAAAAAATTAATAATTATAATTTTTTTTTATTTAAATAAGATATATTTTAAAAGTTAATCACAATCTTTATTTAAGATATTAAATTATTATATTTTATCTTATTATTCAATAAAACTTTATGTATAAAATTTAAATTTATCTTGTGTTAGTTACGCACACTGCGATATCCTGCTAAATATATTTAAACTCCCGTTCATTTATTTCGAGTATGAGTCGAGCTTAAAATACTTCAAGTTGAGTCTAGTTCGAGTCTAATAACTCAAAAGAGTAAACATTATTTGTACACATTTTCTTCTATCTTATTTGAAATAAAATTAATATGAAAAATAAAATATTTTAATTTCAATTTAATTATAACCCAAATAGTTTGTTCGATAACATAATCAATATATTATTATATAAAACTATTATTACATTTATTTTTATAGTTTATATAAATGACCATATAAAATAATGTAAACTATTATACTTAATATAAACTATCAACTTCTGAGTCAAATAGAGGTATGCTTGTGCTTGCGTGTGTTTAAAATAAGTTGAAGTTTAATTTTAAACGAAATCGATCCCAACATCAAATCGAGTACAATTTTGATGGAGCTAATAGTGTAATAACCCAAGTTTTCAATCATGTAATTCTAAATGAGAGTCATTAAGAACCTATATTCTAATGCACATGCATAAATATAAACACAACGAAATAAATTATTGAATCGATCAATACTTACATAAATAGTCATTGAATAAAGTATAGTATAACTCTCATCCTACACATGTAAATAACAGAAAATAAACTCCTAATTGCTAAACATTTCCATCTCATCGCTCCAAAAATATCTTACCCGCAGCTTAGTGTCCAAAGTTACTATAATAAGAATATAAGGTCAAATGACAAGTTAATTAATCATAGAAGATAATATAAAAAATTCATCCCACACAGCATGGTTTAACTGAATCATAATCTGAATCATAAAATAACCTGCAACATATCTAAACCTCTAGCTTATCTTAATTCATCAAATCATGAAACGCAAAATTGGTTTCAACTCTAGTCAACTATTATTATATATATGACTTTGGCGAGTCCTGTAGGCTGACACATGCATACTCGATTCATGAAAACTTTATTATCATTATGTTTAGTATAACTCCAAAATTTATTGATCATGGTTCAACCTCTAACCCTTTAACATGTTAATTATGTCCAACCTTTACAATAAGGGTGCAACACCAATTTTCGCGACTGCAATTCTGGCGGCAATGTCAGCATCGACCACCCTGATCAATAGGCCTCTAACTAGGAAATAAATTGATGGTGGCCCAATGACAAATAATGTTGGGCCCTTTCGGCCCCCACCCATAATAAGACTGTTGGGCCTTCAAAATAAATTTTAAATAATAAAAAAAACTTATAATAGGTGTCACACATTTCTCTTAATCTAAAAGTTAATTTAAAAAATAATTTTTTTTTATTAATTTATATACAAGCCACCAATAATATTTACAATTAATGTAAAATAAACCTAACAAATACGGCATTGTTCAACGGAAACAATGCCCGGCCAGAAGAATTATGACAGGGATATTGTCGTTATTTTCTAGCAGCCTTCGTGGCTAAAGGCGGAGGGCCGTGACCAGAACTTGTCGCCGACGGTGAGAAGAACTGAGTGTGGGTAGTGGCATAGCCGGCAGCGCACTGCGCTGGCCATTTGGAGGCCGGGAAGATGATTGCTCGATGCTACACCACAACTCCAATTTTTTGGGCAACAGTGGGCTTTTTCGGTGGCGACATTCGTTGGTGACATTAGGGTCATTCATGATAAATCCAAAACCATGAGTTCCACCAATCAAGCTAATGCCAAATGAGATGACCTTGACGAATGGGAAGTCGTCTGCTTCTTGCCCGCTGATGGAGGTGGAAATAAGAGTCCATGGCAAGTTGGTGTTCTTAGAGTCAAGAATTTTGTTTTTTTTTTAATTAAAGTGGTAATTTTGTTGTTACAAAGTTTTTTTATTTTCCTTTTTAGTAATTATAATTGGCTGCGTAATATAAAAAAATATCCTTTTTTATAATAAAGAACTCTAATAAAACGTTCTCTTTAATACGAAAATCAAATATTATGGTAATTGGCGCTCTAGATGCTAACCACGGTAAACCACAAAGCTAATCACCGCCCAAATTTTCTTCGAATTTAAACAAGAAACCCCCAAAACAGTGCTACGACTACTGCCACGGCTACCTCCCTCTTTCCTTGAATGGCGTACCTCGGTCCCGAAGAGCGGGCGTCTCCGACGGCGGCGGCGATGGGGGGCGGCGAGAGACCGCCGGCTATGGAGGCCAAGATCCCCCTCTTCGCCGTCACCAAATGCGGTTCCATCCTCAAGAACCTCTTCCTCAACGTCACCCCTCCCCCGGCCATCAACCGCGCTGCATTGCAACAAGGCGCCGAGGACGGCGATGGCGTCGAGAAGAGGCTGCTCGTCGGCCGCCATCCCGACTGCCAGATTGTGCTGGACCACCCCAGCATCAGCAGGTTTCATCTCGAGATC
>JAVDBV010003278.1:0-16021 GCA_032619315.1 Piper longum
TATATATATATATATATAACAATTGATTTAAATTAATTTTATCTCGTTTGATCTTACATTCTTATGCATGCATAATATTGATTGTGTTATATGTTGAGTTGGGTTCGTTTATAGGTCGCGTGATTCGAACTCACCGGTAGATTTCTTGGACCTTAGAGACCAAGTTCATTTAGGACTCATTTCTTATTTTACACTTATCAAATGGGTGAGCTATTTTATACCGTAGAATGAGTTAAGTGATGGTCTTATCGTAACCTACTTAATTCGGGTTATTTAGATGTAGTTAATATCCTTTGAGGATGGGATCTCTTGAGTTAATTTCGAAAACCAAAAGATCCATCGCAAGTTGCCTTCTTTACAAAGGCATATTAATATTATTATCCCTCACCTAAGCTTACTAATGTTATATTATGCTTTCACGATTTTGAGAGTGGGGGAGATTGTTGGAGATTATTTCGGGTCAGTCCTACTTCTAAGGGTAAGTCTTAGGGTGCAACTTGTTGAGAAGCCCAATTGTTTCAGTGTCGATGGGATCGATGTAGTGTTCTACTTTTTTTTCTTCTTCATCATTTTCACCCATGTGTCTATTAGCTTCTCACACCCATAAAGGCATAGGGTTACGGGTACCGTATTCTGTGGTGCATGTAATGATTGCAGTGTACTTGACTTGCCTTGAGAGCTCAGAGGAGAGGAGCATTGGTAGAATTTGAGAGGATAGGAGTAAGGGTATTACCCAATTAGCTATGGATCGTACGCTGTGTAGTTTATTTTGGGTTTTGTATAATTCTTCTTGTAGTATTTATTCCATTTTCTTTTTACTTTAATATAAACTATTGTGTTCGTAAACAAGTTTGATATTTTAGTTATTCTATTTTGCAGACCGGTAACTTTTTCCATAACTTGTTAATGACATTTTATTTTTTTAATATTTATGTAGGTGGTGTGCCTAAAGTGTCATTGGCGAATACATGGGGATGCTGATGTCTTCACACATACACATACTCCTGTCGTGTTGTAGTGATGTTATTTTATGCTACTTTGCCATTTATTTTGGTCATCAAATATCTTTACTATTAGCTTAGCATGCTGATGTAATAGCCCCATGTTTTGGAAACTTATATTTTTAATAATTTATAATATTTTGAATATTATTTATATTTCCTTTTTTTTTGCTTCTTGTAGTTGTGGATAGTGGTTGTCTTCTATTTAAGACGCTAAGTATAGATGTTAAGGTGTTTTAAAGGTGTGGTCTTCCATTTAATGAAGTTAAGAGGTATCAATATTTAATAATATAACATTTTGGTTCAGTTTAAAAATGAACCAAGCATATGATGTTACATTGGATCATTCAAAAAGGGTTTAAATACACAAAAAATACCATAGACTCAAAAGGAACAAAGTTCTAAACCTGACTGGACTCGATTCAAAAGAAAATCAGAAAAAATGCTAAGGCGGTACCAAGCACTAGGGGAGATTAAGGTTGTAACACACATATACATACCATACATAAGCATGCAACAAAAAGAACTGGGCATGCAACCCAATCCAATTTGAAACTGAACGAAAACTAAAACCGTCGTGCAAAAAGCCTGAGTCTTATCCTTTGTCTTGCCAATAAAACATACTACCCTAAGCAATAAAATACATAACTACCCAATATAAACCGAACCTATGCCTATATGATATGTCATGGATGCAACATACAAGATTTCATATCATGCACACAACACTCAATAAGTGTATAATCAGTACATAAACATCTTGCATTAGTCACACATTAACAAACATGGCATACTTAGTTAATTTTCATAAATCATGTATCATAATATGTAATGTTACAATTTGTTAAACATACTTTACATTATCCATAATGCATTCGTTACATCATACATTCATCAACATCACTTATACATTTCATATTTTATCAATTAGATTTCTTACAATAAAGAAAATGATAAAAATAACCTGAAATTAAGGTTTCCAGGACCCATGGACACGGCGCTGGAAGTCAATGTCATGGCTCTACTTTGCAGTGCCGAGGCACCGGAGCAACTCCAAGAATTCTTAACCGATTTTAATAAAACAAAAAATTTCTTTTCAAGCAAAATCATTTTATTTTCTTGTGCAATAATAGGTTTTAAAATTAACTTAATTTGATTCACTTTTTCTTAATTAAAATATCATAAATACCATTGTTTATGCTTGTTCTTGAGCTATTATGGAATTCATCATCCCAATCACATAATTTCTTCAAAGAATCATGAAATTTTCGTGTAGAACATAATCACACAGGTAAAATATAAAATTTTATATCAATAACACATAATAAAATCATAATTCAATATTAAGCATGAACATATTTGCATGGAACATCATGGATGAATGGGATAACATCAAAATTGTGCACTAAACATAGATAAGGTTGAGAAATCTTATTTATTCTTTTCAAAACTCCCCCAAATCTAAATTTCCTTGAAGAAATACCCACCAATCGACCTCAAAAAGGGCTGAAAAGTGTAGAAGAGAGGATTAAGGAGGGCTGGACGTGCAAGGAGCAAGAAGAAGAGAGTGTGCAAGGCCGAAAAGGAAAGACACGTACAAGAGAAAAGAGGAGGGCATCCACCCATAAAAGGATCTCCAATACATTCTAGGTTTTCCCCCATCTTCCCAATTAACCCTCAAATAAGCCTATAATTCCTATAATACTCTTATTAATTCATGGACATGACATCCTATTAATTTATTCTTTCATAAAATTGTGCTGGTCATGAGGACAACCACTAGAATTACTTAATTCATACTTGTTTAATCTTTGACCGTTTAAATAGATTACCATTTAGTCAAATTTCCCCTTTTTTATCTTAAGTTGTTTTATAATCTAAATTTCAGAGATCATACCTCCCTCATTTGAACTTCAAATTGAGTGATTCTTGTTGCGTTTGAAATCTTGAAGAGTCTAGTTTATGCCAATGAAATTTCAAAAATTTTTAATCTCTAAACCTAGAGATATGAATTTTAAATTCAACGTGTACATACTAACCAATCAAAGTTTCGGGGCGTTACATTCTACTCTCCTTAAAAGGAAATTTCGTCCCAAAATTTTGTTCAACTAAGGAAAGAATGCTTCATTCCTTCTCCCCCTAAATTTGGATAAAGACTTATCCTACCTATTAGGGCTTCTTGGAAAAATTTATTTCATCAAAAGTGATGATGTAGATATTCCTTCAATGGAGTTTACACGAGCGTCCTTATCATCACTTATTGGCGCATTATCATGGTACATTCTTTCATTACTTCCCATACTAGTTCATGCCACACTTCAAGTGTTTTAAGATTTTACACCTAACAATATTAATTGGCATGTAGAAACTGAATCTTTAGGAGCTCACTTGCCACGAACCCATGTCCATAGTAGTAACACCAGGTAATTCCAACAATGGATTCCACCATCATTATCCATGGTTACTACTTATTGCAATTATAATGGAAACTAATAATTCACAATCATCCACAATCACACATTAAGAGGTCTACTAAATATATTTCTCTATATCTAACCCATGATAATAAATATATATATTCTCCATGTTAATCATCACTATATATGAGTCCATACCAATAAAAAACATAACCTAATGCATATGTCACTTCTAACTGATGTGTTGCATCTACTAGCAACTTATTCCATACTACTATTTTTTTTTCATAACTACCAACATCTATTCCTTAGCTTTCCTATCCTGTAACTTTGCCACACAAGAAGCATCTGACTATGTACTTCAAGCATTCTTCACAATGGCGTTTGTTAGATGTGGGCCAAAGGGGCTTGTTGTCCTGAAATAGTTAATCATCTCTCTTCCGTTTGTCCCCATTAGCGTTCTGCTTGCCTTGATTCGCCTTGGAAAATGCCAGTTTGGAATTGCAGGCATTAGTTCCAACTTGTTTTTCTTATTTTTTTCATGTGGGTCATACACTTCATCAAGAACTTCCTCAGACATTGCTAGAATTGTCACAGCCTCTGCTAGTGTATTTGGCCTTTGGTTGGCTACTCTATCTTTCAGTACAAATTTGAGTCCCCCAAACAAACATATTGATGGCCTTTTCTTTTTTTGTGGTACTAAGAACAAGTCAAACTATTCTAGTTGCATGAATTTCTGCTCATACTCCTGACAGACATTTCTTCCTGAACAAAATTTGAGAATTCATGAGACTTTTTGTCTCACACTTGCTCTGGATAATAGGCCATATTAAAAGCCTAAATAGACTCCACCCAGGCCTTTGTCTCTTGGGCTCTTCCCACAAAATCAGCACGTTGGGCTACCTCCCACCCAAGAGCAACCTCATCTTCTAACATACACGATGAAAGTCGCACCCATTGGTTCTCTAGGACCTCCATTTCCCTGACTGTCTTCTAACATATTCTATTTCCATGCCACTGCTTGTTGTGGTTCAGTGGTGCCCATAAATTACTTTGCACCATTTATAATAAACCTCTTCAGGTGTATTGTCCCGCCTAAGCCTGTGCATGCACAGGAATTTGTGCATGAACAACTAAAGGATTTTCCCCTACATCTGCTGACCTTGGGGAGGATCAGTTGGAACCTCGTTTCCTTGGACTTGAGCTTGGGTCGCCACTTGATTTGCAAATAATTGATGCACTGTAGCCTAGGTTTTCTATACTGCATGTGCCATTTTGTTCACAATAGCAGTCAATCCTTGTATCTCACCCTATTACTGTTGTAACTACTCCTGCAATTGCTGGTTCTGCTACTGAAGGTTCTGGGTAATATTCCATCCTACCATCTACACAAACTACTACCCAACAAAATTCCCCGTCAGTCCATTATTAACATCTATTAATCTATCTGAGAGATGAGGATTTTCCGCATATATTCCAACCAGGTGAATTATTAATAGCAAACAAATGAGTTGGTCTTTGACACTAATGACCCACCTTTCTAACATACATAAACACTTAGAAGACAAGGCTATTACCTAGAAATCCACCCAGCGTGAATGCATAAATTTAAACATAAATTAAATCAATCACATAGAAACAACGGAATATACTAAGAGTCGATCGCTCATATGATTCCATGAACAAAACTAATAATAACTCATAATTCATAACAATAATGTCCAATAAATAAATCCAAGATTCAGTACAAGTCTCAACTAAATTGTAACAAATAAAACCTTGAAAATAAATCTCTTGCCATCCCGTTGTCCATAAGTTGCCGCATCTTACCTATTAATAATTCACAAATGATTTGCTGAGCACTATTATATGGTTTTGAGTCAACTATTTACATATGTAGTAAAAATAATAAGCAAACTATAATCTCAATTCAATAAAACAATTTTTAAAAAAATCAATTTGCTTCGTTTTAATCATAACGCCATAGCTTATAACTTAACACAGCCCTTAATTATTAATATGAACATGACATGTAATTTTCAATACTTTGACATTTTTTATTTTTACATGAATAAAAAGGTGCTTATAAGTATCCTTATCTAATTATATACTTAAATACTCAACATGGAGCATAAACTTAATACATGTACATGGCTTGACCTTTGGAGCCTACAACTTAACTTAAAACCTAGTCCATAATCCAATTTTTTAGATAAATAGGGCATCTACCTATGTACAACTTTTGTGGATTACTATCATGTAATTATTGATCATCCTTTGTCATTAAATTCATCATTTATAGTCTAGCCATTGATACCCTAAACCAATTTGATAATCACATTCATTGCTTTGTTTTAAATCATCTACTACCCACACTTGGTGTAATTAGTATCATTATTCTATTGCTCAACTTTTGAAACTCTACTGTGAAAGCACAAGTAAAAGCTAAAACACACATATTTTACTACTTGGATTGACATTCGTAGCCTTGGCTTGACCTTGTAGCATTTGGGTTTAACCTTAGAAACCCACTTTCGAGTTTAGCATCTTCTATTCCTAAGAATGCATGGGCCCCCACAATTCCCGAATAATATTTCATAAGTCACAAATGGTCATAAGTTCCATTGAGACAGTAGCCTTTGTTCCTTTGCCTAGCCCTTGCCTACCTAACGGAGATGCCCAAGGAGCATCACCATAACCCGTCATTTTATTCGACAATTCATCATCACCATAAACATTATAATTTAAAATATTTTACATGTATACTTATAATTTTATCAATAAAGCTGTCTAGACAAGTTGTAAATAATTCATGAGATCCTTTGTCTCAGCAACAAAACAACCTATCCTAAGCAATAACATACATCACTACCCATTATAAACTTAACCCATACCTATATGTTATGTGATGGATGCAACATACAATATTTCATATCATGCACACAACACTTAAGAAGTGTATAATCAGTACATAAGTCACATATTCATAAACATGACATACTAGTCAATTTTCATAAATCATGGATCATAATATTATAACGCTACAATTTGTTAAACATACTTTACATTATCCATAAAACATTCATAACATCATGCATTCATCATATATCATTCATACATTTCATATTTTATCATTTAGATGGTTTATAATAAAGAAAATGATAAAAAGAACCCAAAATAGGGTTTCTAGTAACCACGACTATGGTGCTGGTGCAGGAGGTCAATGTCGTGGCGCTAGGTCGCAGGACTGGGGCTTTGAACAAATGCTGAGGTGTCGGCTTAATTCCACAAAAAATTTTATTAAAGCCATAGGTCAAAAACTCTCAATTTTGGCAACCACTGTGCTGGTTCTTTTTTTCTAAATATTTGTTCTCCATGAATTCTTAATCAATTTTAATAAAACAAAAAACATTAATTTCAATTAAAATAATTTATTTTCATGCCCAATAACATGTTTTAAAAATAACTTAATTTTATTACTTTTCTCAATTAAGACATTATTAATAGCATTATTTATGCTTGTTCTTGAGCCTATCATGGCATTCATCATCCTAATCACATAATTACATTATAGAATAATAAAATGTTCGTGTAAAACAAAATCACAACAGTAAAATATAAAACTTTACATCAAAATTATATAATAAAATCATAATTCAACATCAAATATGATCATATTTGCAAGGAACATCATGGATGAATGGAATAACATGAAAATTATGCACTTAACATAAATTTGGTTCAGAAATCTTATTTCTCCTCTGCAAAACTTACCCAAATCTAAATTTTCACTCTAGAAACACCCAAAATTGACCTCCAAAGAGCTAGAAAACATAGAAGAGAGGAGGAAGAAGGGCTGGATGGGGAAGGAGCAAGAAGAAGAGAGCGGACGAGGAAGAAAAGGAAAGAACATGTACCCCTATTAGGATCTCAAATAGAGTTTAGGTTTTCTTCCATCTTCCCAATTAACCCACCCCACATAAACCTCTAATTCTCATAACACCCTTACTAGTTCTAGGGAAGGTAGGATGAACCAGCTCAAGTTATATAATCATACATGTTTACCTTGTCCGCGTCATATCGACATACCACTTCAGCCTAACTGTAACATCCCAAAAATAACTCGGGTATTTTGTCTCGAAATAAGTCTTAAATATTATTAAATTAAGGTAATTTAATAATATTTATAGATTCTTAATTATATGTTTTATGGATTGATTTTTCATGTTTCGAATGTGGAGTATGTATGTATTTATGACTTATGACCTCATGTTTCAAGTAGGTAATTATGAATTATGGCTTTTCATGTTTCGAATGTGTATTGATGACTTATGACCTTTCATGCTCGTTTTATGTATATATAAGCATATCTTTCTCAACAGAGGGAAAAAAGCTTGGGTGTCTAATGTGTGTTTTCGGTCTATGAGTATGTGTGCCTTTTTGTTTGATATGAGCATTATTTTTTAATGTGTTATGTGTGCTATCTGATTGTACTCGTGTGTTTGTGATTTTCAATAACCGTACTCCACGAGTGGGCATGTGCAGTCGAAGCTGCCAACAACCATGCTACGCAAGTGGCATGTGCCAGTTGTAAGCCAGAAACCCGACAACCATATGTGTCAGTCGAAGCCGCCGACAACCATATGTGTCAATCGTAAGCCGGAAATCTGACAACCATGTTCGTAAATCCGACAACCATGTTCGTAAGTAAGTATGAAATATAATGAATGAGAAAATTAATGAGGAAGTAAATGAGAAAGTGAATGAGAAAGTGATATGATGAGGTATGTTACCGTCGACAAGATTCCGGTGCATGTATGTATGTATGTTTGTCTATGTATGTATGTATTGATTGACTATTATGTATGTTTTTGTTAATGTATGTATGTTGTTTGAATGATTTTTGTTGAGTTGACTGATTATGTATGTATTGCGGTTGATTATTGAGTGGTTATAATTATTCTTTTGAAATTTCTTAAAGTAGTAGTTAAATAGGGAGTACGGTGAACTGGCTCATCGGCCAATATAACTACTTCGAGCTTGATCCCGACATTGGTATGTAGGCCAATCAAAATTGTTTGATTTCAGCTCATCTAAGAAATAATAAAAGTAGGATAGTCAGGTTAATAGTAGTTAAATTATGTTTAACTACTAAGATTTTTAGGATGTCACACTAACCCATACATTTGGCTCAACATAACTCCACCTAATTGGTCAACCTCAGTGTCTAGCCTCTTTTTATTTCCTTATTTAATAACACAATAGTTATGGTCAAGATATGAATAGAGTTCACATGTGACCTTGCCCCCTTTGATCCTTTTTGTTTACTTGATCAATTTTATAATTCTTATTCATTCTTCGCCGTCTAATCAACCTTCATGAACAGGACACCTTATTAATTTATTCTTTCATAAAAATTTATTGGGTCTTATTTAATCTTAACCAATTAGATCGATTAACATTTGGTCAAATTTCCATGTTTTTATATTGAGTTGTTTCATAATCTAAATTCCCGACATCATATATCCATTGTGTGAACTCCGAATTTAGTGATTCTTATTAAATTTAAAAGCTTGAAAAGTCTAGTTTCTGTCCATAAAATTTTAAAACTTTTTGATCTCTACACATAGAGATATGTATTTTTAAATCAACAGGTGCAAACTATCCCGTCAAAATTTCAGGCTGCTACATAAACCGGCACACAAAGTACGACAATGCATCTCATCAAGAGAAGTAAATGCATAATATAAAGTCTTATGCCTTTTCTACATCCTTCATATATTATTTGTCAAAAGGTTATGAACCATGTCCCTCATTTTAAAAAATATATTTCGTTATGCAATATTCTCGGTCACACCACCACCTAAAGTACGAGGTGTACAAGACATAGGCTAGTAATCATATTCCCAACTCTTACATGCAAAAGCAAGCTCTCATACATAAAGGTGTGAGCAAGATTTTGCGCAACCCAACCTGTGGCTTGAGAATCTATTGTTGATAAATAATAACAATAAACCAATATGATCTGAACCTAATGTTTAGCCAAACCAACACACTCCTTCCCCCTAGAAAAATGAATTTTAGACACCAAAAAATATATTTTCCACGTCCCTCCGATGAATAATAAATAGAATTCAATACCTCTCATCCAACACACTCCTTCCCCCTAGAAAAATGAATTTTAAACACAAAAAAATATATCTTCCACGTACCTCCCACGAATAATAAATAGAATTCAATACCTCTCACATGCAATTCTCGCCTTAATTACTATGTGAACATCACATTGACAAACTTTTTGTCCCATTCAAAGATAATACTACTAAATAAATTATACACATTTTCCTTAAACTGAAAAAAATAAAAATAAATAATCACTGCTAGAGGAATCTCAAAGCTTTGAACTTTTTCATACAATCATAAAACCAAATACAAACAGCAGTGAAAATTTTATTCATTTAGTCCGATATTTACTTTTTGGAAATCCCACGAACACGGTCCACTACCATACAGTGAAATGAAAATTGCATAAAATACAGTGCAACTAGCATAGCTCGAAATCAAATCATAATCTTCCAAGACAATCTAGTCCGAAGGAGCAAGTAGTTTTACATGAATAAATGATGGTGGAATGAGTACTGTATATTCAATCACCAACATCCAGCTGGGCACTCCACGCTAATAAATGAAGCACAACTGTTCATCCTCCTCAACTACAGATATACCGATTGAGAGAGACAAGCAGAGGGACATGAAAACTGTTACACAGCCCAACAAAGCATTTTATCTTTATTGTTTCAAAAATCCTCAGAAAGCAAGATGTATCTTGATGTAATTTTAGCACGACTCTAATGGAAAAAATTAGACTGGGCTCGTCTGACTTCAGGAAATAAATAAACTTGCATCATAGTTTCAGACGGTCGTCTTCCATCGACATTAGTTGCATGGGCATCTGTTGTCAAATTTTGTTCTGATCATAATCATGTATACCTGACCCATAGAACCCAGAAATCATGTAAGAACTTCAATATTTTCTGAATTGTTTAAGTCCACCATTAACCTTCTCTTTGCAGCTTTGGTTCTGTAGCACCATACTTCAAATGCTTCAGTCAGATCTGGGTATCTTCCCTGCTCTGGGTTCATCCATTCTTTAAGAAGATCCGCCTGATTACTAGATGGCAAGGCGAGCACCAGAGAGACTATTGCATGCTCAATATTTTGACTTGTGTCATCATTTAACTTATACTCAAATATCTGATCTTCGACAGATTTGGAATCGAACATAGGCTTCATCTTCCTTAAAAATGGAAGCCATGTCTTCAGCAGCTCTACTCGAGTGGTTGATGGAAGGATGACATTCCCATATCCAACAGCATCTAAGACTTTTCCAGTTACCTCAATTAGTTTCAGCTTCACCCCCCATAAGCATAAACTGAACTTGTCCTCCTGCACTATGGTCAGAATTGAGTTTGAAAAAGTCAACCAATGGACAATAAATGTTTTCATCATATCCATTTTAGGAAGCATATTACACATCCAGTCAAGAGCTATTAGACTCTTAAGTACTTTCTTCTCAATA
This sequence comes from Piper longum, assembly GCA_032619315.1. Taxonomy (NCBI): domain Eukaryota; kingdom Viridiplantae; phylum Streptophyta; class Magnoliopsida; order Piperales; family Piperaceae; genus Piper; species Piper longum. Next base: position 10,998 of record JAVDBV010003278.1, read on the forward strand.
TTCTCAACTGAGTTGCCCGACATAGATGAGAGCTCACCCAAGCAACTTTCAAATGCAACAAACAACTTCAAAAGGGCCATCTTCACCTCAGTTTTTACTTCTTCATCAGTTGTTACAAGAGGTGTGTCTTCATCCTCCAAAATCATGTACTCAACTTGTTCTTGAGCTGATGTTCTTAGTTCATCACCAAATGGAGGAAAAGCATGGTCAATAGAAGTGGCAAATGTGATGGCAGCTATAAAAACCTTTTTAACTGCATTCAGGTCAGCAGGCTGAATCCTTGCTAGAACTGGCATAGCTGCTTCACCTAGGGGTGTAACAGTTTTCAGAGTCTCTTCTTCTTCTTTGTTGTCCCAAGGAACAGATTCGAGATATTGTAAACAGTTATGGACAATTTCGTCACAACCAAGAGAAATGGCAATCTGGAGAACATCAAGTGCTGCTCTAACAGAATTCCATGAGAGAGTCTCAAGAGCTTAACATGACCATCATATGTTGAATATGAACAGTGTAACTCAATGAAATTGCAAAAATCGAGACTTAATTTTGTAGAAGAATCATTATTGGAGAGCTCGGTAGCAAAGACATTGCTTTTTTTTTAAAGAATTGAAGAGTGGCAGTAGAACCATTCAGATTTAGACAGATCATTTCTAGGTTGAACAATAACATCACTTCTTGTTTGATCGCCAAATGTATGTTCCTCGTTTATCTATACTGATCCATTAGCGGGAAGACTCATGTTTCATAAAGTGTACTGGCAATAAAACATTGTAATGAACTAAATAAGATATAGAAGTTAAGCTATACACAAGCATGAAGTCATTCAAAAAATGCAAATGAAAAAAGACCAAGTGTATCGGATGATAAATAGCTATAAAAAAATGAGAAAATTGTAAATTAATACAAATGTTTTTTACAGTTCATAAAAGAAATCAATTTATTCCATTTTTTTCACTGAAATGGTGTTGAAGAGGTATGAAATAATATTTAATGATTACAACTTCCCAGAGCAGAAATACTATCATCCAACAATAAGAAAACAATAGTCCACAGGAAAAAGAGAAATGCATTGTCCAACCATATTTACGTATTTATTAGAAAGAGAAAACACAGACAAATCCTTAATATTGACACAACACAAGCAACCATTTGAAGAGGAGTAACCCCAACGACGAGGAGAATAACTTAAAAATAGGATGAACGTTAGATTAGGTTTCTACACAATTACTTCTTAAAATTTTGTTGATGTAACTTTATGCTTATATAAACAAATGCATTCCCCTCCCCCTTTAGTAGGACAACAATCATTCCATTTCATTCGAAACAAGTTATGCAGCATTTTATTAAGCAACTAGCGAACGGTAGGACAAAACAAGCCATTGAAGATAAGAGTTACGAATTTATAACAAAAGCTTGATTAAGACCTGTTGCTGTCAGTTTTAGAGTTATGCCCACTATGGGGTGTGAATCCACCAAAACCTAATTCACCAAATCTTTAAAGATAAAGTTGGTTCTTGGTCACCATCGTTGAATATTTTAATCCAGGAGTATCTCATTTGTTGAGATATTGTAGGAAACCATTCTTGTCACATTGTCTCCAAAAGAGAGATCAATCTTCTGTAGGAACAAACAGAATAAACCGACGGTGAAAAGAGAATTAAGGGAAGGAACGTTGTGCACGATAATTCTTATCATATGTGATATGAATTATTGGCATCAAGAGCCTTAATATAAATGTTCAAGTTTGTACTGATGTTTACATGCTCTTGGATCATTTTATGAAATAAAATCACGTAAACAACATGAATATGAGCAGTATATTCTTCATGCTGATCGACAATTATTACAATATCAGGCAATCCTGACATATACTTGATTCCACCCAGATATGTTTGCAAATGAGATAATTTTCTCTTAAGTTATATTTCATTAGTCATTTCTTAATTTTCGTATGACATTCATGCTCAATTTACATCAATCATGTTTATATTATAAATTAAGTCATTTGTTGATTATTTATGATTTGATATGCATGATAATTTTTTTTTAAATTTATCTGATATGTTTTGATGAATATATCTATGATACCAATTGATATATTCAGTTAGGTAAGATAAGCATGAATAATATTTCATATTTTTATGATCTGGCATGCCACATTCACGTTTATACATGTCATTACTGTAATTGATCCATGATTATACCATGTTTCTTATGTAAATCTTTATAGCACAATCTGTTATTAATTGATTTACATAGGCTGATTTAGTTGACTTTTTTTTTATGATCAGTTCATAAAACAGTTAAAAAAGGGAGCATAAAACTATAATAAGTTTAATGCCTAATCAAAACCCTCTTTCCCAGTGACTGGCGTCGACTCTCCGTGGGTTCAGGATCTTCGGCAACCCTGCTGCTACTATATTGTTCGAGTCAGGCAATAAGAATCGGGTCTAACCAATTACTAGAACACCGATCCCCGACCAAGGTAAATTTAAAAGAGGGATTTTTATTTACCTTGTTTGGTCGATCCCTTTTCCGAAGAAGTTTGTCCTCGCATGTGAACCACACCACACCCATGCTAGCCGGAAATGGAAATTTCGTGGACAAGCACGGAGAACATCTAATCCCATTTGGCCACTCTCGGTCGCGTCCACTGCTCCCCTTCAGCCGTCCAAGGTAGGAACATCATCCGTAGCTCTCTTCGAGCTCACGAGCTGCTTGACCAGACCCCTACTCACCGGCAACTCGCCATGGTGGTTTTCAGTACACACCAGTGACCGCTTCCTCTCTCTAGGTTTCTCTCAAACCTCACAGTAAAGAGACGAGGAAAAGGCGTGTTCCGGACGGCGAATATTCGCCGGAAGGTGGCTGCGGCCGGACGTAGTTCCACTCCGGCGGAGCTGCTGCCCAATTTTCCCAATCCCTTAACAGTTTAGGGCTTTATCGCAGCTGGTCCGATATGACTCGACCGAATCCCGACTTTATTTTGACCCATTTAAAATGTCCCTGGGTGTATATGGACTTTTTTAGTTTATAAAATTCGGCTATCTTTTCTTCTCGTAATTTTTTTACCCGTGAGGTACGCCGCTTATAATTTATATGAAATGTACATTTAATTTTAATATTTATTAACAAGTCTTATAAAATAATATATATATATATATATATTAAAAGTAGACTGTATAACCTTGAGGTTGATAAAATATTATCTTTTTTCCATTATTACAACCAACTTTTAAATTTTCACAAAATATACTAGTAAATAAATACTTTGAAATTATTTTTTTTACAATTATTTTGATGTTTAAGAAAAACAAGTTAAAAATTTTAGATTGAGTTGAAACTTTATAATTATCCTTATTATTTATTTTACTACTTTATGTAGATCTTAAGTAATAGAACATTATATTTCTCTCTAAAAAAATTTTGCCCCAAAATTTGTCTAACAAAAGAGTTCAACATATTTGTTCTTTATGATTCAACCTCCCAAGTAGCTTCTTTTAGAGCATAATTTCTCTAAATAACCTTCACAGTTAGTATGATTTTAGTCCTTAATACCTCACCTTAGTGTTTAGAAACTTCAGGGGCTTCTCAGCATTAGATATGCCCTCGTGAACTTTCGGATCCTTGTAAGATGTATTTAGGACATACATTTTCAATATAGATACATGGAGCATGTGCTAAAATTAAAGTATGTCATCATAGGGGTAGTGGATAAGCCACATTTCCTATTTGTTTGAGTATCTCAAAAGGTCCACATATCTCAAACACAGCTTGCTAGACTTGCAAAATCTCATCACCTCTTTGGTTGGTGGTATCTTGAGGAATGCATGATCTCAAATGTCGAATTCTAGTGGCCTCCTTCATAAATCCACATATGATTTCCGTTGCTCTTGAGATTGTTTCATCCTTTTCTTCATTAGCACAACTAGCTTGAGAGCCTCCTTAATTCAATTAGGATAGACTAGCACTGAATCTTTGGTGTCCAACTAATATGATAAGTTAATGTGTGTTGATGGATACATGTCTGAGGGGAGAGTGCTCATGTTTATAGGGAGAGATAAATGCTAAGTGTTTTGTCATCTCATGAGCTTATAATTGTAACGATTAATTAATGAGAATGACTAACTCATGTTAGGTTGCCAATCACTAATTCGTCATAAGTTGCTTAGCATGAACAGTATTGACATAAGTATTCTATCATGACATCTTACATTGTTTATTGGACTACACTCATGTGTAGGTTTGAATCAATGAAGATGTATGGACTAAAAGGGATGAGCTAGATGACTTGAAGATCTAACATGACAAGCTCAAGAGAATGCACCTGAAGATCTAACATAACAAGCACAAGAGAATGTTTCATTAAGATTGACACCAACTGCTTAGAGACTTCACAACAACATGAGAGTTGTCTTTGTCAAAAGGCACCAAAGGATATGTTGAGCCTTATGGATTTGAAATAACCTTGCAAACTTGCTAAGTATAACTATTAGAATCTCTATATCATCAAGGGAGTCAAGTTTATGAAGACTCCACATGAAGCAAAAGTCCAAGCAACCAAATCAATTATTGAAGATTGAAGATTGGAATCAAGTGATGAAGTTGAGAACACTTTGGTTTGAGTTCGGATAGAGATCGGTTAGACTTTTGGTCAAGAGTTCGGCTAGCAAATCTTAAGTGTGTAGCCAAGGAAGAAAGGTGTTCTAACTTTCAGCTAGGATCAGTCATACGTTTTGCAACCAAAGACCAAGATTGTAAAGACCCGAAAAAAAAAAAAATTTGACGTGGTAGAATCGAACGTTGGAAAATTAATATTTCCATTTAAATTATTTACCTACCACCCCATTAATTATTAATTTCCCGGTCAAGTGTAAGGTATTATTTAACTAGTTAAGTATCGTTTAAACCAGTTAAGTGAACGGTATCAATTACCTAGTTACCCGGCTAAGGGAAACACGGTTGAAGTGTGTTTTCACATACTCTAGCCATCATTTCATTATAAGAGGAGAAGGGGGGGGGGG
>JAVDBV010003279.1:0-11816 GCA_032619315.1 Piper longum
TATATATCGAGTGTTTGCACCAGCAATATAGTTTGAAACATGGAACCCTACTATTCAAAACTTGAGAGGATAATGAATCTCGAAGGAAATCACAACTTGATGTTAATACTCATTCAATCTGGAAGAAACTCGAAGTTAACCATTCAAATTTGGTTCCTCAATTCATATGCTTTATTAAGAAATCAAGGTCTAATTCCTTCGCCTATCTATTGTTAGAATCATGGAGATCCAGCAAGGAAAGCTTTTTTTTTTTCATTTGTATTTGAAAAGTGATGTCCATTTTATTGGCATGCCTATATTTTATCAAATTTGAGGAGTAAAAAGTGATTGACTTTTGTTTATATGAAAAAAAATGTTATTAATTGCAACGTGTAGTTTTGACGAATCGTCCAAAGCTGAATCCAAACCCCTTACCATTTGGTTCCAAAAGAAAAAAAAATCATTTTCGATTTAGCTCTACCTTATAGTAACTTTAATTATCAACCAGTTTTCCCATATAGTCCACTTAAACATGATGTTTTGAATCACGATAGACAATCATGTTAGGTTTATCCTACATCGGTTGGAAGATGTTGTTAACTTGTATATAGGCTAATGGGAAAACCTTACTCCTAAAGTTAGCTTTTTGATTAAGAGAGGTTTATGACATCTAATGTGAGTTTCATTTGGTTGTTGCAAGTATCTTTTAGAGTCGAATAGTGGTATGAGAGTTATTTTGACTTTAGAGTACGCCGATTGTAGAAGTTTCCTTCGTAGATTTTACTTGATGATTTAAAGAAAATTTATCAGTTGATGATATGTGAATTCTATCTAATGAAGGAGAATGCTAAAAGGTGATAGTTTTAGGGTGGCTCGATGTGTGAAGGGGAGATTATTGGGTTTATCCTATATTTATTTATTTGTATATAGGTTAATTGAAAAATATTATTTTTTGAACTAATTTTTAAATTAAAAAGGATTCGTGACACCTATTGTAAATTTTCGTTAATTCTTGAAAGTATTTTTTGGAGGCCCAAAGGGCCAAACAAATCATACTCATTTCTTTTCCAGTCACGTCCCAAACAAATAAAAAGCCGCTTGTTTGCATTTTCTGAAATTTGAGCACAAACAATTCAATCTCTGAGTCATGAACGCCTTAAAAAACAGTAAAATGAGTTGGAATTATAAATATACATTCAGATCAAATACATAAATAACAAATTACAAATCACAAGAACATTGCCAAAAATGCTTGTTGATACCTACTGGTCTATTTTTCTCATTTAATTGAGATTATAGATCCTAATACCTAGAAAAAAGAAATTTACCCGAGGTTAAATGGGCAAACTTATGCTTTGCTGAAGAAAAATACCAAAATATCATTGATACAAAGACAAATCAAGAACCAAGTAACGGAAATCAAATTAAGGAACATCATTAAAATACTGTAATCTTTTCATTCTTCAAAATGGGTATTTGCCAACATCAATTCTCACTTCATCAGAACCCTTATCATCAGTTTCCACAAACCTAAACAACAACGAATACAAGAATCAATAAAAATGTGTGCCTTGAGTTACAAATTTAACTAAGAAAATGACACAAGTTTTCAAGTACTTGTAGCAGCAAAGTTTATAAAGAAGAAAATTAAGGATTATAGGTGTCGCCCCAAAATCAATCGGGTATTGACAGCGTTAGTAATTACAAGAATACTTGAAATCAAGATATTATAACTGTTTTTTAAAATACAACTTGCAAATTGTTGCAACTTAATCAAACTTGCAACATAGTAAATGTTGAATAAAAAGCACCATCAAATTAACACAGTTCCATCATGTTGCTATTTGCAGCACAACACCAATAATTGCAACACTTCAATAGCCCCAAAAAGATAAAGTGAACACAAGGTTCACGAAAATACAAACACTTCACTTCGTGCACCTTAACACAAAAAGCGGACTGGAACATGGTACCCAGTTTGTGATTACAAATGATAAAGTTTTGATGGTTGGTTGGTCTCCCGTCCTTGATGCCAACCAGAACTCTCCTTATTTATCTGGACTTAGAAACTGGCAACAACATCACTGTGCAAAGAAGAGAGGGGAGGGGGGAGCATACAAATAGAAAACAATAGTAGCTGTCCCCTTCTAAGTCAAACCCGAATATACAAGACACAAATCTTCATGTGGTTCCATTGTCTGCAAACTGTGATATTATAAGCATCAACACTAGCTGCATCATAATATTTACGAGATTTCTGTATTATCTTCTATTATTCTGTTTACTCCAATGAATTTGAAAAAGTGGATGGAAAAATATAGTAAATTGAATGTAGATGTTACTAAAGTAAAATCCTTTTTTGGTCTAAGAGTCACATGGAACTCATAAGGTAATTAGGTTCCTTGATATGATGAAACACACACCCGCCTATAAGCACCATCGGTTAAAACTTAATTGGTGCCATCACTTACAAGCACCATCGGTTAAAACTTAATTGATGTCATCACTTTGGCAACCAACAACACACATTAAGTAGAACAATCAAAGCATCTGCACAATTCGCCGAACAGTAGTGTCACTAACCTCCAAAAAACAACAAGCACATATTTCACATCTAAGGAATGAAAAATCTTCAATGCAGCTTTCTCAGGGGAGGACATGGCTGTACCAACAGTTCCTACATGGGTATTGTTCCAAATATTATTGTCAACCATGACAGTACGCTTAGCCATGCAGTTGTTTGACAGCCATAATGCCACCAAGATGCAACCTGCGCCAACAAATCTGTCCGAAGAAGCCAATTGAAATAAATGTGAAATCATCTTTACTTTCAAGGAAGCTGACATTTTTGCAGCAAATTAAATTATCACTCAAATCATCAAGTAGAAAATTGTATGGTCCACAGTTAAATTATTACCGAAGTACCAAATGATAGCAAAAGCTCAAAAGCCATTGGCATTCAACTCGGTATTTGCAGACCGGTTTCTGGTTACTCATTAAGGACAAAATAATTAAATATAGTGAAGATAACTATAATAGAAACTAAATAAATGATAACCATTTTCCAGAACATTAATAAAATCGCAGATATGCATAAAACTATAATTCATCAAAAAGACATGACTTCAACTTTCAATACCAAATAACCCGTTATCAATTTGCCAATTATTGGCATATATGATAGGGATACATCTATATAATGGTGTGCGTATTTAAATCTAAATAAATATATTTAATAAATTTTATGTAAATCTATATACATATATACGTATCCTTATTTGTTAAGGAATAGATATTTTTTCAAAATCTTTATAGTTAGGAAAGGATAAATATGACTCCTTTTATATAAATATTATTTTGTACATACGTTATTTTATAAAATTACAGATAGTGAGAGATAAGTTATGGAAAGAAAGTTTGGTTCAAGAAATCAAACTTCGAAGTGTGACCACTATGGGAGACTTGAATTGCAAATCAAAGACATAGTCATTGTACATTACATCAACCTAGGTATTTCAATCATTCTATATCACATGGATCTAGGTAATTCTAATCTCTATTCACATTATAATTAATTATATTAAGATTTAATATTTGTATCAGAACGATAAAAGAATGTTCTAGTCTTCGATCAAAAAGAATTATTCTAAAAGTTTATTTTTGATAATTAGATTTTTTTTTTATTTTTTTTTTAATTGAAATAATATGATTTTTTGCATGCTTGTTTATCATGAATTAATATGTTTAATCAATCAAATCTGATAGAATAATCATTGTCATTTATCAAATTTTATTAGATCTAGCTAGATCCATGCTTAAATAACTAGATTTGTATTCTTTTACATTAAATAATTACATATTTGTATAAATAACAAGCATGTTATTAATTTTAATTGAATTTTCGTATTCAATTATTATACATACCATGGTTATATGCTGATAATCAACCATAGTGTGTACCTGATCTTTTTCTACTATGTTTGTCTATATTTTGCGTTGAGTTGGATGTTAGGTTTATAATAAGGCCACATTAAACTACATAAAAATTATATAATAACTCAATAACTGTATATTATGAACTTATAAATTTTTAAGTTAAAAAAAAATTATCTTCGTGGATTAACAGGCTCAGATTGTTGGAGTGCACAGGAACTAGGTTCATTATCCTCTTTCTATGATTTCAATTGAAAAATCTATGGAGACTATATTTATTTGTGTAAAAGTTATTAAGTAAATTATATAGTTTAATAAGTGTACTAATAATGTCTTTATAAAGTTTTAGAGTATTTGGACAAGTAGATAATTTAGTAGAATTTTCTAATTCTACCCTCGTTGGGTAAATTACAGAAATTACTAAATCAGGATTTGAGATTAGGAAATTTACCTAGGCCCAATTACAAGATGATTGGACCTGAAATATTAATGGAGTAGACTTTTATGTGTTATCTAACTATTCCAATTGACTCAAGCCCATTTTGAGTTCTCAGATCCATGGGCCAAGATTTTGAAGTTTCCTACGCAGTGGTGGGTTACTGTTCACATCACATTAATCCGACCTTAATTAACTTCAGACAACATGATAATCCACGAATTATCACTTATTAATATTTATAACAGACCTTTAGGGTGTCTAGAACTAAGTTCAAATTTCAACTTAATCGGATATGACCCTAAGTACAAAATTGTTTACTAAGTAGACTTGTAACCCAAACATTAAATTAATTTACCAATGATGTTTAACACATTACTAAGAAAAATAAGTAAGTTAATTAAGTTTTGCATGTTGTGCATATGTAGAGGCTTTGCCTCATCCTGTGTGCCACTATGAACCAATTATGATTTGAATTCCATATCTTGTTAGGTTATGCTGGTTATGCTTATTGATTTAGGATGTAGGGCTCCTCCACTCATCTAGGTCCGTAGGACTCTCTTGCTCCTCCCTTATGTTTGGCTCTTAAATGTTACGTTTAATCGCTTTCTAATTGATAGGATGGTGTCGGTGGCATTTTTATCGAATCCCTTCAATGCCGGGCCATTTAGTTATATTTTATCATAAGTTTAATAAAACTAAAAGGATGAGATCTCATGTTGGTTTTCAAATTTAAGCTCTCGAAATGTATGATACAAACCTCTTCCCTAATACTATTATGTAAGCACACGTATTTTTACGGATTTCAGACATAAGAGAGTGAACGGTATGGAGATGTGTAAATAACACTAGTACCCCTTCTACCCTTAAGTAGTGCCATGTATGTAAGGTACTACAAATGCAGCACGTGTTCAAAAATTATGGCACAATGGTCCTGAGCCACATGGGTAGTGTGATGGGTGATATATGGAAGATGTCATGGCGTAAGCGATAAATGAATGTTTATATGTATATAAGATGCCTCTTTTGTAAGCAATTATGGAATAATATGTGGCTGCATCAACCTTCTCTTACTACCCTATATGATTTAGGAAGTTTCTACAACTTTTTTGTGGGAGTTTAGATACTCATTTTCTAGTAATGTTATATTCCTAGTCTTGCAAGACCAGTAATCAATTCCTTGATTACTGACATTTTTCTCTAATATATGTAGGTGTTTAGTCTTTTGACCAACATAGGCGAATAGATCGAAAGGCTCATGGCGGGGGATTTCGTGTTGTATTTTTGTTAACTACCAAATTGATATAGTATATTACAGAATAAGCCTTAAAGTTATATGAACTTGTTTTATTCGGGATAAGTTAATTGATTGTTGTTGTGCATGTGTGTTTTATATATAATTAAATTACTTTTGTGGGCAGACACACTTTTGGGCACTCTAACCATCGTCTATAGGGTATAAGCCTCACAGTCCCAGAACTTGATGAGGAGCTCACCAGTTATGTGAAACATATTTGTTGTAGCTGTGTGTGTGTGTGTGTGTGTGTGTGTGTGAGATAAAGAAACGTAGGTAGGAAGAGCATACAGTTCACACTACTTGAAGACCCATATGAAGTCTGGGTGCTAGGGTTTGATGCCATGGCATCCAATGATACTGTGTTTAATTATTTTATAATTTTTTCACAAATGTTGGGTATGTGGAATAGGTAACAATGACCATTTTTTTAATTTTCATCATTCATCGGCAAATAATAAATTAAGAAATGTAACAAATCACTTGAACTAAGAAGGAAAAAGGTTCGTGTTACATCATACAACTTCAAAACTATAGCGGGGGTGTGCCTCTTTTGCAGTTAAGAGTGATCATAAGCATTTTTAAAGTCACTACTTATAGTCGCATTGGAGGTTCGGCCTCTACTCCAGGTAGGCGTGATCATATAGGATCTTTAAGTTTAAGAGTCTCTTTATGCTAGTATGAATCAGCATTCATATGTGATGAAACCTGTAAGGTTGCATGTCTTAAGCCTCCTCAAGGGTTGAGATCCGCTTTTGAAAAGTTTATATACTAATGGTCTAACGAATAGTTTTCTAAATTATAACATCGTACTTAAGTCCATTTTTGGGCCAAAAAAGTGGGTGTCACATGAAGGGTTCCCCTTCTAGGACCCATTGTCGCTAGCATACGACTGGCGACCTTGTCAATTCTCGTCGGCTTCGTCTTGGAAACGGCCATCGGCTTCCTCTTGGAAACAGCTATCAATGTTCCTCTTTTCCCCCTTTCAATAGAATCCCTACAAATTAGAGATTCATAGTTTTGAACGGGAATTTTCATCTCCCTTAACAATAAGTCAAGACCTGTTACCAATTATCTTTCCCAAATAAACAAACAAATGGTTTACATAATTGGTTAATTAATCACATAGTCCAAGTCCGAAATTAATTTTTATTTGTCCATTTTTTTGGGTTCAGAAAATTAACCTATAAATGGACAGTTAATTAATTATTCAGACTATTTTATAAATTGTTCATGTCCAACTAAGTTTAAAATGGGTATTTTAATAAATTTGGTTTGTCCGACATTGTTATGTTATTTGTCAAATAATTTGTTATTTAAACAAATATATCGCACACTAAATTACCCGTTCAATATCCAATTGTCCATTAATAAAGGATCAATATTCCACTACGCCCATTTAATAATTTCTTAATTTTTTATAAATAAATTCCTAAGTACTAAATTATTTGTTTAATTTTAACATTATTCAGATAATTTTAAATACTATTTCTTAGTGAACAGTACATTAAATAAAGAGAAAGAATTTTTTTTTCTAGATCTGTTTTGAAATAAATATTCTAATTTTTTATAGACTTAGATTTAAATGATTATAGACTCGACCCAATAGTCAATTTTTTTAAAAAAAAAATTGACTTAAATTATATTAACTTATTTTGAAAGAAGTTTAGATTATTTTTAAAAATAATCAGATTAAAAGAGTTTAAGTAGTTTGTTTTTGTATTTGTGACTTAAATAACAACTACATAATAAATGATGGGTAGAAACATGTATTGGGAGATGATACAAATATATAAATTCATTTAATTTTGTTATTATTTAAAACAGCTGGAGTTAAATGTTTTATTATTAGTTAATCATAATTTTGTTTATACACATTAGGTAATATTTAGGACTTTTATTATTAATGTGCAATAAATGAATTGTGATTGCGAGCTATGCTCAATGTCCTATTATTATGTATTATTAATTTTGCTCTATTTAAAATAGTTAATGTTTGTAAATTCTTGTTTTAATATTAATTAAACTTCTTTTAAATGTAACTTGAATTATAGTCCAAATGACAGTAATCAAATAAATTATTACTGATTTGAAGAAGGGCGAGAAACTTGTAGGAGATAATTATGACATTTGGCATTATAAGGTGCAATTGATTAGAAATTCTGAACCATACCCTACCTTCTGCAACTAATTCTACCACAGGCTGAGAGGTTGATTTGTATGAAACCTGAAAAGAGAAATATAGTCTTGCACATATCACTCTCTTAATTACTATAAGAAATGATATTCTTTGTGAATTTCAAAAATACACAATGTTCAGGCTATTTGGCAGAAAAGAAAAGAGAGATACAGCTTGACTTCTGTAAGTAAATTATGAAGGCTTACTATTAAGTTCGACACTTATAAGATGCATCCCCAGGCTACAATGAGGGATCATCTATGTGAGATGAACAACTTAATTCACGAGCTCTCTACAGCTGGACATATTTTATTTGACAAGTAACAAATACATGTTGTCATTAGATCTCTGCCCCATTTATGGGAGCACATGAGAATAAACATGACACACAATGTTAATATCAAAATTCTTGAAGATATTGAACATCACTTAGAGCTAGAAGTTGAGAAGCTTGAGGCTGCTAAAACAGATGGCTGCTAAAACAGATGGTTAATCAGCAAGATGGTGGGCAATGACTTCTTGGCGTCAGCAAGCTTCATGGCAACAACAACAACAAGGCTCCTTCACTGGTGGCTCTGTCAAGTGGAAAGTTTGGATCTTGGGTAAAGATTCATGGCCGTGCTAAAGGGGCAGTGATGGGGTGTTGACGAGGGTCACCAGAGTAGTATCTCCAATGAGGGGCTCCTCCCTCGGGCTTTTCTTCTCTTTTTTTTTCATGCTTTCTTCTCTTTTTCAAAAGCCTTTTTTCTTTAGCGTATGAGCCTCCCTTTTTCCACATTAAGGTAGTCTATTTTATAGAACTCTACCATTGTACAATTCTTGATTATGGCCATTAAATCCTCACCCGTCCAACCATTTTTAGTTCCTCACTTCAAGCCCCCTAGAATCCTCACCGGTAGTTCTTATCCTCCCCTTCTTATCTTCAACCAGGGTGACCTTTTCTCTAAAACTTAGAAATCATCCACGTACCTGGATAAGCATGTAACCAGATAAGTACTATCCACGTTCGGGAATGTGCAAATCTTGTGCAAACATTAGCCCCCTCGCCGATTTTTCGCAAGTCCGATAGAAGAATCGACGAAATACGATTTGCATTTTTTTTTCATTTTCATCATTTTTTTTTTCTTTTTTTTTTGCATAACAATATTTTGCTCTCAAGCTAGGATGACCCCTCCTGGGTCACTGTGTGATAAGAGAATGTCTTCTTTGCTCGACAACTGTGGTCTCCAAACCCATTTTTCTTTTTTTTTTACTTTGTAGATTTGTGTAGCAATGGGGGAATGACAATTTCGTTTCTACTCCAACTGTGACTTCTCTTTCTTAGCATCTAGCTTCCCTGGTAAGAAGATCTCATGATGTCTTCTTTTCCTTTTATGATATGTAGGAGACCTTCTTTTATGATGCCTCATACTATTTGTTGAGATGTTGACTTCTCTTTGAAACCATTTAAGAGTAGTACTTTCATTTGACACCCCCAACTTCTTGTCCAATGTCAAGTTGGAAGGCAATCTTGATTTCTTCGGTAATACAAATAAATGAAGGCGAGAAGTTGATCTTGTATTTGAGTTGAACTCCTCTTATTCTTCGATTATATTTGCCAAGTCTTCATTGCTAGAAATTGTGATAGGGTACTTCAAGCTTTCACCTGGTAGATGACACTTGATCTGAAAAGGGCTGCTAGTAGAAAATGTACTCTTGATTCAGATAACAAGACTTTAATAAGAACAATTACGATCCACTACAACAAGTCGTGTGTTTCTTCCCATATAATGCCCCTTCCTTCCTTGGATCACTATCTTTCCGCCGTAACTGCAAATCAGGCGAAGTTTTGTTTTTCCATATTGCATTGAATCCTTCAATTTAACTTCTTCTTGAGTCTAAGTTGTTTGAACAGCAAGCTGATCTTTTATCTTTTCTTTATCGAGCTCCTTTCCTTCGCACAGTCTTATTTTTTGATCAGTTTGAACTTCAAACTCATGCATCATTGGAGACTTAGGGAACCCTTTCTTCAATTCTTTAGTGGAAATAGGTGGCATTTCCATGTCTTTGACCTTAACCATCGGGGCATCCATTTTCTCATTTTCCCTTCCTTCATCTACCTTTTCCTTTCTCTTTTGAGACTTCATTAGTAAAGATGAGTGGCTCACAGTCATCACATTGGCAGTTGAAGTTTTGTAATTTATATCACCTTTGTTAAGCAACTCTTGGATCTTCTCCATCACGTCTCGACATTTCAGTGTAGAATGACTTAACCTCTGGTAAAATCGACAAAATTTTCCATCTTTTCATCTTCTAGCCTTGGCAAATTTTTTGAAGTCCATGGTGTGATCTTTCCTTTGCTCTTCAACACGTCAAAGCAACTCTCAATATCTCCGGTGTTGAAGGTGTAATCTTTAATATTCTTCCATTCACACTGTTGTCGAGACTCTCGAGGTGTATATCTTGGATTTTCACATTCATTCTTAGTCTTCACTTGCCACTTATGATCCATATGACCAAGCTCGATGACTGCATTGCTTGATGCTCCTTTTATTCTTTATCGAAGCTAAAATTATATTGAGTTCCTCATATATCAGCACCATTTCAAAGAGTTCTTCAAATGTGTTGCATTGCGCACTACTTAAGAACCAAGCTGCTGATCTAGTATTCATAGTGCAAATCTTTACAAGCTCCTTGATCTCTGGAGTCTCTTTCATTTGGGATGAGAGACTTCTAAATCTTTTTACATATGTAGCAAATTCTTCACCTGGTTTTCTCTGACATTGCCTTAAATGCTCAATCTTTATCGGGATATCCATTGACTGAAAATGAGCTATAAATTGCTCGATGAGTTCCTCCCATGATCTGATCGATCTGGGTGGGCGATTGTTGAACCATCTAAATGCATTACCATTGAGAGAAGCTGGGAATTGTTGTAAATTTAAATTTCCATTTGTGGAGATTGTTCCGCACTCAATCTCGAAGATTGTGATATGATCTTCAGGGTTGCCATCTCCATCAAACTTCGTGAAGGCTGGGCACTTGTACTTCTCAGGAAAACCCTTTGTGTAGACTTCATTAGCTAATGGTTGAAGACGCTTTGTCGTTTTAGTTGATTCTTTATCTTTCTTTCCAATCAATGTTGTGATAAGTGCGGCTTGTGCATCCATTTATGCTTTCAACTCTTCAAAATGAGAATCTTGAACCGATACAACTGGTGTAACTGATGCTATTGGAATGGTTGTAGGATAGACTGATGGGGGTAATTAACTGGCAGTGGAGCTACTGTGTAACACCCCGCTTCGGTTCACCTGTGAACCGACCCGGAAGTGTCACCGGCGACCGAACCGTTCGCTAATCTACTAGATTCGGTTAAGCCGACCCGAATCTACCCTCGGTGTCTTAAGTCGGAGATGTAAACATGAAGATATGGATGATATTTTTAGGTTCTAACGTGGCCCTACATGCATGCCATGATATGCAACAAAAATAGAACAACGCAATAAACGAGAAATCCAAAAAAAATATCTATTTCTATAGAAAATCGGACAGAGTTTCCCCTAAAAGTGCAATAAGGGCCAACCTGTCCACAATATATATATATAAGTACTTTTAAAAGGATATAAATCATAACAATCATCAATCCCACACAAGCATCAACACTTTCACTTTCATCCGAGCCAAGACTAAGCTCCAAGGCTCCTTAGTCATTCAAGTTTACCCATTCATTTCATATGTAATTTATCAACACAACACAACAAAATCTTCATTCAGACAACATTAACACCCAATCATTTCGCAATACACCTGGCAGGTACATGTGTGCACGACTCTGTGCTACTCCTCCGCAGTCCCGATAGCAGCTTTCCATCGTCATGATCATCACCTACATATAGTAGAAAAATGTCAGCAACGGTTGTCACTGGTCCAGAAATAACTAATACCAAACTGGCACAGGAGAGCTAACCCTCCTGTTGAATAAAAACTGTTTACTTCCTCAAGAACTCTCACAAGGG
>JAVDBV010003280.1:0-15090 GCA_032619315.1 Piper longum
ATCAAATATAAGAAAACCATAAGGGATTTTATATTATCCCTATGTATATATATATATATATATATATACATAGGGATAATATAAAATCCCTTATGGTTTTCTTATATTTGATGTCGACTACATATAATAAGTTAATTCCTTAGTCTCCTTGATAAATAAATCAATATTTTAAATAAAATTGTTCAACAAGATATTAAAAACGAAGCACTTTATTTTTGTTTGATGTCATCGACTTTCGAAGATAACAAAATTATATTTCATGTGCCTCAATTCAAATATAATTTTGTACGGTAAAAGCCTTATAATTATAAGAAAAACAGCAAGGAAAATACTACACAAAATATTCTATAAACTTTGTTTTATCCAATTAGCCCAAATTTAACTAATCATATTGCATTACTAGCCCATAATCTGGCCAATTTAATTTTAAGATGATGTAATTTACAATGTTGATCATAAGCTAATTATGCCCTTACCCACCTTTGACGGGGTTGTATATCAAATAGAATTGTTCAACAAGATATTGAAATAAGAATCCTCCGATCCAATATATCATTGTTGTCAAAGTCTGATGCACGACACTTAATAGTACACGTCAAAATGATCACTTGCTCTATAATATAAATCTAACAATATGGTACTGATGAACTAATTTATAATAACACTTGATTTTTGCCCAAACTTTACACATAACATAGTTCTTTGTTTATAAAATCCAATTTTTACTTGATGATGAACATATTTTTTAAGTATAAAGACATATTTCATTACTTGTTACTTATCCGGTCTGGTACGGTACTTAAATTTAGCTTTCAGAGAAAGGCCATAATAGAGAGTTTGGAAAGACCAAACATATACCTAACCCACAGTGGAAAAATCTGAATCGGTTCTTAGAGAGAGTCTTTGAATCGGTCTAAATCGATTAATAATCAGTTTAGTTGAATAGGTTTAAATCTGTCGTATATAAAAATTTTAACTTAGTTAAAATCAATGGGTTATTAACTACAAAATATGCAATTTTAATATTATGGTATGCATTATCATTTATATATTTTTTTCATATTTTTTTAGATTTTTTTTGAATTATTTAGAGTTAGTTATTATTTTTGACTCAAGTTGGATTCGAATCAAGTTTTATTTATGAGAATGTCACGAAAAAATACATTTTTCTTCTCTTTTTCTCTCCCGTACCAGCCGCCCTCCCTCCCCGTGCTGCCGCCGCTGCCGCCATCGCTGTGCCCCGCCTCTTTGTAGCGTCCCACCTGGTGGCCCCAGACCCACCCCCTGCCCCCTGCGCCCCAGCCCACACTGCACCCCCCCTCCCCACCCTACGCCCTGCACCCTGGCCAAGTTGTCCACTACTGCCCTGCATCGCCCTTCCACCTCTCCACCCAGTCCCCCCGTCGCCTAGTCGCTGCCCTCACCGCTCACGGCTTGGTGTCACCACCCCGTCCTTCCCTAGCCCCGCCGCCGTTCGAAATCGGCTAATTTGGGTCAATTCTAGAATCGGCTAAAATCGGTCAAAATTGGTTGAAATTGGCTGAAATCGACTTGAATCGGCCGATTCGCGAACCGATTCGTATAAAGGCTAATTTAGCTAATTTTTTGAATCGAAAATCCTCTGATCCGAGTTAAATCGGCCGATTAAAATCGGCTAATTTTTCCAACTATAACCTAACACGACTGTTTTTGGGGTCGGATTAGTTAACATCAAAAGACGAATACTACGAAATAGTTAATTCGACAAGTCTAACTTTAGCTTGCTCCCCTCCGTGATAACAGTACCATCCACCATAAACACAATCATTTAGCGTTTAAGTTTTCATTAGAATAGTTTTAAATTTGCATAACATCGTTTAACTTTTCACTTTTTACCTCCATAATTGAAGTCTTAAGTTGCTTTCTCACAAGCAAGTCCCAAACTTGTCCGTGGTCAAGTGGACTTAATCGAGTGAAACCACACCTGTTTGAATTTGTACGAAGAAGATTGAGGCATGGTTTTAAATGTTAAATTGCATGGTCGGTGGATGAGAAATGTGTTCATACTTGGAAACCTAAGAATTTAACATATCAAATATCTTTCGTTTTTTTTAAACACTCAATCACGACAAATTATAACAATACCCTTCTGATTATTTTAGTAAATAAAAAGAGGGGAGGGATGGTGGCTTATGGACTATAAAAGTTCATACAATTTGGACTATGGTCAGTGTTGATTTAACATGAATGACAAACAAGGAAAAATTTGATCATCAAGATAGTAGGATTGGTCTATTTATTTCATACGTGGATTTGCATGCCAGCCCTACTACTTGAGCTAAACTACAAAGATGAAGCTGGCTTGGACTAATATTAGCTTATTCTTACTGACCAATGCTTAAAAATAATAACTTGAACTTTCTATCTACAACCATTTTTATTAGAAAACACAAAGATCTTGATTCATCTTCCATCTCTTCCAAAGCTTGCACATTGTTGGCCTTGCTGCTCTTAAATGATATATGTTTCACCACAGAAACAATGACCATGTTTTCACCATAGCATAATCTACAGACCCTCTTAATTCCATGGCTCAGAGCTGTACCAGGACAAGCTGGGAGCTTGTTCATCGGAGAAGAAGCTGCAGGCCTCCTCCGTCGAGCTTATGTAGTCGTCCCCCACCATGGCCTCGTCCCCCTCCATGGCCAGGCCATGGTGGTAAAACTCCTTGTGGGCACCCCACAAAACTCCAATGTCAGACAATTCGAGGCAGCTAGTTGGGGAAGAAGTAGAGGAGGACATCAATGTCATCACCATCTGATCTAGATCACTCCCATCCATAACCACACTGCAACAGCTTTCCTCTTTCTGCGGCTGGCTCTCTAGCAACAGGGCACTACCCTTCTTCTCTGTGTCTGCAACTGGGTTCTCTGTCTCTTCCTTGAGTGAGTTAGAAAAATCGCTCTTCTTTTCCATTCTTAGATTGCACTTGAGCTGGTTAAGCTCTGCTAGGATGGACTCCTTCTCTTGGAGGAGGGCGGTGTGTTTGAGCTTGAGGGAGTCGTAGCCTGCCTTGAGGAGGGCGAAGTCCTTCTCCAGATGCTTGGCCTTCCACCGAGCACGTCGGTTCTGGAACCAAACGGCCACCTGCCGAGGTTGCAGACCGAGCTCTTGTGCTAGCTCTGCTTTCCGTTCTGGTTTGAGCTTGTTCTCAGCTTCGAAGCTCTTCTCAAGTGCCCTCACCTGCTCTACTTTCAACCGCCGTTTCTTCTCCCCAGCTTGCTGCTCGAATCCCTCCTCCGAGTCTTCCTCCTCTAGCCCGTCCAGGAAGGTCTGCAAATTGCTGTAAACGTTACCAACATTGATTCCACTGCTGGTGATGGCTGGGTCACCGGATATAGAAGCTGCCTCCTCCTCTGCAACCAGAGTGCCCATGTAATAAGATACAGAAGTAGCATAAAGATGGGACTGATTTGGACCAGCAAATGAATACGATTACATCAACCACAGTACCTGAGCTAGAAGGCCTTTTCATACTTGAAGAAAGACAGAGAAACCCAGACGGAGGAATTTCTGAAATGGCACCTGGAAGGTGAAAGACAAGGAGCTGGTATATGTTTTTATTCACATGTGAGATGTGATTCCCATTTATGCTCCATAGCAGGATATAAAAAGCTCCAGCGCAAACTTTGAACAGATACTGCCCCTGCTCAATCCTCCTTGACAATTGAATCAACACATCTTTTTCTACCTTTCATTGAAACGAAGAGGGGAAAAAAAAAAAAGGTCGCTGCCACGTTGCTCATCCGAGTGTCCAATTCTATGAGTATATATATACAAACAAAAAAGAACCCCAAAACGAAAGTAGTAGGGTGGGGGGGTGTAGAAGAGATGGGACGGATGGAATAATGGGGAATGGGGACGGAAGGAGCCGGATTGTTTGACCTCAAGGAGGGGAGGACAGCGTGACGGAGAAAGGTAGAGGTTGCTTCTACATGTGGGACTCTCACCTTCCTACTCTCCCTTTCCCCTCATAAAAGCCCAAAACCAGTGTTGGGCGTGTTGGAGAAGAGGTGTTGGGGGAGATGCGAAGGAGAGAAGGGTGAGGATGCAGCCGCGTCGACGGCAAAATAAGATTCGGATGTGGTCAGCATATCTCCTCGTCTTTTTGCCTAAAGGCTACGGCGCGCGGTCGGTGACTTACTCTCTTAGGACAGCTTCCTTTGTCGCAGGTGCAACATGTTTTCTTGGTTCACTTCGTGCCACATGCTAGTTCGTCCCATGCAATGGTAAAATTCTTAAATAAAAACAAAACAAATTTCTACACGGCTCACTTTACCAGGAGTTTGCATTGTTCATCTGTTTTAAACATTGCTCGCGAAAAAAAATTTATTTTAAACATTGCTTAATTAGTTTATCTCTAGTTTATAAAATTTAAAATGTATCCTATAATATATATATATATATATATGTTACATTTTAAATTTTATAAATTTATATACTATATTCATAACAATACTAGGTTTTTTAAGTGGTATAAAATATATTTAGTTTAACAGAGTTTACTCAGGTTGAACTATATTTTAAAATTATAAAAAAATATTTCATTAAATGTTAAATATATATTTTGTCATCAATATTTTTTCAATACCTATTAAATTACCAAAATTTTTAATAAAATCAAATTTTGTAAAATTTTCATACCAAAAATAAATACCGATTAAAATAATATAAAATTTAAATCGTATAGTGGTACAGGATTACTCACCAAGTGGACCCAATGACTTATATCACAATCAGCATTCCTTTTCTGTCAAAATTTCCAAACGACTACTGCTCAATTTTTTACGTGTTGTTACATACATTCATGATTTACGAGGACTCTATAAATATAAATAAAAGTAATTAATCTTCATAAAAAATTATTGGCAACATTATAGGTATAAGATTTACCCCATAGCTTGTTTCGTGTTCGAAACAAAACTAGTTAAGATGTCCAGTTTTGTGCGATTTTACTATAAATAAAATTAAATTTTACATATAATTTTTTATTAAATAACAAGATAATTGATAAAAAATAATAATTTAATATCTTAAATATAAATTCTGTTTGACTTAAAAGATAAATACTAATTAAATAAGAAGATAAATTATATATAACAATTCAAATTTTATTTATTGTATTTTTTAAAGACAAGTAAACTAGATTTTTTTAGTAAGAAGTTAAAAATTAAAGTTAGTCTTGTTTGAACCTATGACTTGCTGCTGTATGAGGGATTTTTACTTTTTATAAGAAATTAGAAATTGAGATTAATTGAATTCAAATTTCTAACTCTTAGCAATGGTAGGTATTTTTAATATATTTTAATTGGTTAAAATTTCTATTTTAAATCAAAAACTATTATTAAATTATTTTTTATTAATAAAAGTAGACATAACATTTACAATATTTATTAGAAAATTAAGTCAAAATTTTCCGCATTTTGGAGTATTTCGAACATTTATTACTAAATGATTCTGAGGAAAACTAAACAAAAATATTAAGAGTGCTCAAAATTGCAAAGGTCCATATTTATATAAATTGTGAAAAAATCTCCGTAGTTAAAATTTTTATTTTGTAATTATATACTTTGTTTATCTTTAATATACTTGCCATAGCTAGATTTATGGGGTCTTATAAAATATATACTTGTTGCTTATAATGGCCTTTTTTATTGCAAATTTTAAAGGGCCTAAGGAACATTATAATCTTTGTCACTATAAACTTTAAACTCTAAATCCTAAATATTTAAACTAGGAAAAAAGTGTAAATTCAATAAATAAATATTACAAATATTGACCATGTCTACTATGACAATTGACAAAAGAACTTTAGCCGCTAAGGGCTATTGATATAGGCCTCCTCTCTAATAAATTAGTATTTATCACTAGGTTTGGAGCTTTAATCACCTCAAATTGGGGGGATCACAAATGTCCATTTTTTATTAGTACATATCATCTCATAAAATAACACTAAACAATCTATAAAAAATCAAATTAACTCTAAACAATGTGAAATTAGTTTTTGTCTACATGCAAGTAGAAAAATGTTTAAATGATGAAAATAATGTTAAATTTCATAAATTAGTCTCTATTTCGTCTATCTTCCTTCCCCTATAAATAAAATTCAATCATATATACTCAATTTCCCCCCCATTTTTAGTACAATGGTCCAGTCTAATTAGTATAAATTGATAAGTTTAGTTATTTATTTAAAAATAATTAATCAAGTTAAAAATTGTAAGTAAATTTTACTTAGTGTATTAGATGATACATATTAAATATATGACTAAGTTAATTTTTAGGGATATTACGTCTAGTTTTATGATTTGGATTATATTTCAAAAAAATTAAAGATTAGATAAACCTGATCAATATATGTGGAAAGCATTAAATCGGGTAAAATTAATAGCCTTGATTTAAAAAAATTTCTAGCGAGCTTAAAAAACTACTACACTAATATTATTGCCTGTTAATACTTTTGTTAAATAAACATTAGAATTGAATAAAAATAAGTGCTCCTTGTGTCCTCCAAAAATAAACAACAAGAACAATTTTTCGCACAAGAAGTGAGAGTTATCCGACCGAACCAATCAAACCAAACTCTATTCAGTAGTTTCGTTGGTTGGTTTAGGTCTTATATAGTTTTTTATTTTATTTTGGTTTAACCAAAATATTTTTATTTGGATATGGTTTAATTAATTCGAAATCCATTTTCGAACCGAATACCCGAAATCCAAATACCCCGTCGCCTTCCCCTCTCCCTCCTATTCAAGTCTAGGACTACTATGGTGACTAGGAGCTCTTCAATGATCTTTGCAGGTGTGGTTCTTTTGGTTATTCATGACATTTTTGTTTTGAATTTTTTATGTTTCTTTCTGCATTTTTAAGCGAGTTATGACACTTTTTGGTTAGTGGGTTTAAATTTGATGATTTTCTGTACGAAAGTAGTTGTCTATGTTGTTTAAATTAGTTTTTATGCTGTGGGAAAGAAAGGAAGTGGTAGATTGGAAAGAAATTGGAAGTAGGGTGTCATTGTTTAGATAGATTTATTATTAATAAGCACTAAACGTGGTGCAACGGCTAGTAAGCGTGGTCCAACCATTCATGTAGGCGGTGGCACACCCCACGTTGCAAAACAGTGCATGAACGTTGGGAGAGACCACACTAAGTGCCGACCGTAAAATTTTTTCATGTCTGCTGATTGAAAAATCACACACATACATGGCCCAAAAGAAAGAGAGACCACATTTGCATCAAAATTTTCCATGGTGTTAACTATATTAGTGACCTCATAAAAAAACCTTAAAATTTATGATATCATCATTAAAAAAGTAAATAGGTTTTCCCCCGTCTTTTAAAAAATAGCATGGAGAAAATTACTACCTTAAATTTGTCTTTTTTTGTTAATTTTTAGATAAAGAAGAACTGTAAATTTTTAAACATATTTAGTTTTTTAAAGGTGACTTGTTTATTTCAAAAGTACTTTGTCCCCATGCTAAAATGCATTTTGTTTCATTTACTTTATTCTACCTCACTTTTTTCCGTGTTTTAAGATTAAAATAATATTTTTTGACATAAAAAATGTTTACATAAATATATGCTCACCGTAAAATATTTTTACATATAAAATAAATGCAAAGTTTATTATATTTCAAACATATAGAAAAAAGTCTAGAGTTTATCTCTGTTTAGAGGCGCGGAGAAGAGTGATTTTTTATTGGAGCCATAATGTCCAACGGCGTACATTGAAGATAAAAAATGCAGTTAAAGGATTCTCAGTAGGATGAGCAGCACTAACAAACTCGATGAAGAAGTTGCAACGGCGAGCCGCTCGTCATTCGTAGCCACTAGTCATCCTCAACCACGACAATTTATTGGAAAAAATAGACAATCATCAATTTAAACAGAGCAGCTTCAACCACAAATTTTGAAAACACTAAACGTCATTCACATAAACAAAATGTTAGTAGTATGCCTTCTACCCAAATTTCAATAAAATACAAGCACCAAACCTCGTCTTTACTATAAGAAAAAAGAACTTGCTCACTCAAGAAAAAAGAGAAACTTGTTCGTCATAGGAGTACGACCAGAAAGAAAAAAATTGAGGATGATGAGTGATAGCACTAGTAAAGCTACCATAACCTTCGTCCTCATATTATCTCTTCTTGCCTCGAGGGCCTTTTCAGAGTTGACGGCAAATAATGAGGCACCATCCCCGTCGGGCAGCCCAAGCTTGGTTCCCTCAGCTTCTCCCGAAGCCAGCTTCGTTGCAGCCATTAATCCAGCGGAAAACCAAACGTCGGCTTCTTCTGATCAATATCGCAACACTCCATACATGACCAGCGGTGGCTTGGAAAAGGATGCCAAGGTTAGCGGTACCAGCGGCGACAGTGTGAGTAGTTTTGCGGCATTCTTTGCATGGCTCATTGCAACGCCCGTGCTGTTTTTGTGAAGGAGATTAATCTCTCAGGGTCTGAATCGGAATTGAGAACATTGCTTATTGGAACCATTCATGATAGTGCTTTTCATATTTAGATTGATACAGAAAACTAAGTAGAAATGCAGGGGTTAATTTTGTCGCATATATCCAATTATTGATAAAATTGATTGATGCAAACATGATAATTCGACGACGAATTTTGAGGGTGAATTTGCATGCACAAGTTCAAACTATAATATATATCAAATAATGCAGCGTATATATTGTTTTACCTTAGCTATGTTAAGCGATTTTGAGAAGATCGCTGAATGTGAACGAGAAGAAATTGTAACGCAAATTACAATATCGTATACAATTAATTGTCAAAATGACAAAAAGAGTGCCCGGCTTCTTTAATCTGCTTTCAAGAAAAAGGAGATCTTCAATGCATCTATTGTTTGTGCACGGATTTACACACTTCGCTAATGCACATGTACGGGTGAGCTAATATATGGTTGTCTCAATGCCCCCTTGTCATATAAATTGCGAGTTACAACTTACATGTCAATATAATAAAAAAAATACGACGGACAAAAAGATTTTTCAAAGTGGTTCTACCCGGTTTAATGTATATTCACGAGTCAATCCATTGTGAGTCGCTGCTCACAACCTATTATTTGATCATTTTTTTTTCATAAAGCACAATAATTTATTACTTACTAGCATATATTTATTTACTTAGTTTATACACTATAACTTCGACAATGAATGATTCGTGTGATGTAATAATTTAAAACCAGCCTTGGCCATTTTAAATAAATTATTTAAACCACAATTCACTAGTTGAAGATAAACAACCGCTACTTATTATAATTATTAATATTAATATATTTTCATTTAACATAAAAATCACTTAAATGGGGAGATATATTAAGAATACTGTCTCATTGTTCAAAATCACAATTAAGACTTTTAATTAATATTGGTATTTAACAACAATTTAGCGTGTAACATATACTTATTCCATTAGCAATAATTTGGGTATACCTATTGTAAAACCTGTAACTCGAGTCAGAGTTTTATTACAGCGAACTAGTCGGTTCAACCGTCAATTCGGGTTGAGTCATTTCATAGACCGCACGCTGAGTCGAGACCAGCGTGAGTTATGAGCGATGAGAGTCACGTATAACCTGAATATATGATGATGTGAGATGAGTTATTAGAATATACGAAAGTATGTAGTAATTTTTGTTTTTATTGATTTGTTCGTAGAAATAGTTTTAGGCCGATTAATGCATTAGGACGCGTTATGGGGTAGTTGTGATGGGTTATTAGTTATAGAACATACCATTTGGATGTTTTGATGTTTGTTTTTATTTTATGGGATTTTCCCCTATTTTTTGTATTTTTTTAAAGATTTATACGGGTTAGTTATTATTTTAACTCCGGTAGGAATCGAGTCAATACTTATTTATGAGATTGCCATTGTGGTGTTTTTCTCCCCAAAACTGACACTTCTCTCCACCCCTTACCAAACCCTTCCACCGCCCTTGGTTGCCGTCATCGCCGAGCGCCGCTCCGCCGCCGACCGACGCCGCCCAGCTCGGCAGTGCCGCCGCAATGCTACCTTGACCAACCCCGGCCGCGATCAGGCCGCCGCGACGCTGGATTCACCCCGCTATGCCGCCACCGTTTCTAGCCGATTGGCCATCGTCTAGGATGCGCCATCGCCGCCGTGACACCAACTACCACCCTCACCACTTCCCCGACCTTTCCCCCCTCCCAGTGCCGTCGTCGAGGCCGCCGTGGGCTCGATTGGAGCAACCCACCGCGCTGGCCAGATTCGGTGCCGTCACCGACGGCCATCGCTGTCGCGGTTTGCCGTGTCATCACCAGCATTGGGTTGGGCTCGTCAAGACGAAGCCGACCCTTACCCCCGCTTGCCCCGCCGTGACAGTCACCGGAAAATTGCCGAGACTCGCCGGAAAACCGTTGGAACCCGCCGAAAAATTGCCGAACTTGTCGGAAGATTAGAATTGCTTGGTTTTCTGCTGAGTTCATCCAATTGAACCTAATCGAACGCCGGACACCGGTGAGCGCCGAATTCGAGCTCTGACACGTGCAATGAAACCCTAATCGTTGCCGATTGTCGACGACGCGCGAGGTATAATTTATTTAATTTAATTATTTAGAGTTAATGATTATTAGTGTAACATGTTAGGATGCTATGATTGAATGATTGATATGTTATGTATTTTATACTAATAAAAATATGGATGTATGTGATGGTGTGATATTAAAATAAACACTAGATGATTAATTAAGTCGATTAAATAAGTGTTGTAATCTAATGCAACGTAGAGTAGGAGAACGATCTTGATTATTATAGATGCGTTAATTGATGCATGGTTGATGTGTGTTGATGGATGCATGGTTGATGTGTGTATACTATAGGATGTGTGATGCATCATGAACGGCGTTAGTTTTTAGTTTTGATGTGTAGGTACAGAGTAGGAGCTTGCTGCCTAGGTGCGCAACCACGCTTGGAGCTTCTGCCAGGTCTGTTAGAACTCGTCTCTGTTTTATGCTCTATTATATCGCATGTTTAATTTCTTATTCGTAGGACGAGTTAAATGACATTTTATTTGATCCCATGTATCTCGGGTCATTTAGCCGATCGCTTTTCCGGATTAATAACCCTTGACGATGAGATCCCTCGAGTATATTTTTGAAAGCAAGATCCACCGCAAGTTGCTTTCGGACCTATTATATAAATTCCCGACCCGGTATATATATATATATATAGTTTTTGCGTTGCTTTTCTTTACCCATGCAGGTTGGGGTGAGAAAAAGGTAAACCTAGAGGCAGCCACTTCTAGAGTGGTATGGAAGAGCCTCCCATTGACAGTGAAATGAGAAAGGTAAACCTAGAAATAACCACTTTTAGAGTGGTATGGAAGATGTCCCTTGACAATGAAATGAGAACGTGAAATAAGAATGTGAAATGAGAAATGTAAAATGAGAAAGGTAAACCTAGAGACAGCCACTTTAGAGTGGTATGGAAGAGCCTCCCATTGACAGTATGGAATGAGAAAGATGATTTTATGTGATGTTTTTCTTTCAAATTTTAAGGGAAACTCTGTCTGTTTTTTTTATAGAAATAAGTATTTTCCTTACGATTTCTCGTTTATTATTTTCATTTTGATTTTTGCTTACATATCGTGGCATGCATGTAGAACAAGCGTTAGAACCCTAGCATGTCATTCATACTTTGTATGATGTATCTCTGTCTTAAGGCCGAGAGTAGGTCCGGGTCGGCTTAACCGAATCTAATAGATTAGCGAAAGATTCGGTCACCGATGACACTTCCAGGTCGGCTCGCGGGTGAACCGAAGCGGGATGTTACACCTATTATAATTGATTCTTTTTTACTTATTTCCAAATATTTACCTACCATTAATTAACCCCCTTCTATTAGATTATTGAAAATAATTTGTGTTATCATAATTTAAGGATAATATTTGTAAAATTATTTTAAATTAATTGCTCACGAAATGTTCAAACATTATTTATTTTAAGAATGCTATTACAGTCTTGCTATTACAGCATAACTCTTAGGTTATCAAACTTTTGATAACCAATATTAAAAATTTTAATTGATCGATTATTAAAATAATCAACTTTATCTATTTTGTGCTTAATGTTAAGCCTTGAATAAAATTTGATAAGAATTCTATCTTGATTGGCATATTAATCACATAATATTAATTTTAAACACAATAAAAATGCTAACCTCATTTTATAAATTCCTTATAATATTATATATATACTTAATTTATTAATGGAATGCAATAAACCACAAATAGAAATTATATTATACAAAGATTAACAGTGATTTGATTAATCCATTAGCGACAAAACAAGGTTGAAATTTAATTAATAATTAATCAATAATGGTTACAATTTTGTATCACTTGCACAATTAAATCCAACACTAACATTTTTAATATCTTAACTTAATAATTAGAATTCAAAAAGAACATGACAAGAAACAACCGATAAGGTGATCTGCAACATAATGAAGAAACAAATAAGAAGGAAAATAAATAAAAAATATAGAGGAAGGAAAATAAAATAAAGAGAGTATCGATGAGGAGAAAAAGAAACAGGTGGGGATAGGAACAACACTAACGATGGCCTGGGCCAAACCCTTTTTCATGATCTTCTCTATTTAGCGATTAAGAGCGATCTAGAATAACCATCACAACTATAAAATCTCATATACAACGTTCCATAATCGACAAAAATCTAATCCTTAAAAGAACTCACTCAAACATCCCTTAATTTTCTTCCATTATAACCAAAATATCCATTAAATCCTAATAATAATCTTTGACCTCCCTTGTTCAAGAGAAAATTATTATTATTATTATTATTATTATTATTATTATTATTATTATTATTTCGTGGTTTTCACACCACTAAACCTAGAAGATAAATCCTCCTTGATTTCGTTCCACCGGTCTTCTTCGTGTTTTCACTTTTCTTCTCTTCTCTGGTCAGCCCTCTCCCGCTTGCGCCATGGCTCTCTCCGTCCCAAGTTTTTTGGAGTAGGGATGGGCATATTTATAGAGAGGAGAGACTTAGAGAATTTGTTAAATTCAAGTTTATCTTTAGGTTTTGGATATTCATCTGGAGGGTTTTTGGATTGAGGCATCAAGATATAAAGATGATCAAATCTCTCCTCCTTTCTCATGCATGTACATCCCTCTCTCCAACCGTTTATTATTATTATTATTATTATTATTATTATAATAGTTATTATTATTATTATTATTATACGTTGGCTCATGCCACATAGTATATACGATCCAAATATATAAATCTCATACACATTCATAAAAAAAAAATTATATATATTAAAAAAATATATAAAGTGATAAAGTATTCTTTAAATTCTTACAGAGAACTTGAAAATAAAAAAGAGGGCATGATCCCCTTATATTTTCTTTAAAAACTTATAACAATACTACCTCTATAATTATAACCACCAAAATTTGGACAAATATTATAATCATAATAGATATTTTTTTTTAGTTTTCATATAAAATTTTTATACAACCAAACACTATAATATTTGTCGCCAGATCTGGCCAAGAGACAACCTTGTCAAAATTTTGTTATAGGTTTTGGTAACAAAAGTCCGTGACAAATAAACCTGTGACAAAACTCTTTTATCAATAATGATAATATTTAATTGTACTCAAATGCATAATCATTTAAGATATAAATAAAATAATTTTTTATTATTATTCAAACTACATATTGCATCAAATAATAAATTTAACAATAGTATAATCATATGATTCTGTATGTTTATTTGGCATTTAAGCGTAGCTGAAATAAATTAGGGAAAATACATTGTTTTATAGTTAAGTTTATCTATCCTCCAAACTTAATATATCTTGAACAATATCTAAGACATGTGGAGACTCTATCAATTCAATTCAAATACAACTAGAGTAAATAAAAAATTAACTCAAAACTTCACATGTCTTTTAGTTAATATCAGCCTAAGCCAAACTCCAATTAATAGGGTGGCTGCTCCACATAAATCAACAACAATGTCAAAAGTGTACACACACATCCTCCCTCTTCATGGTAATGGGTTATTTATGGTCCATCGGTAAGGTTTTTAATTTCCACACGTTGAAGTTCTTTCCATTTCACATAAATAGTAGTACACGTACAAGACATTACAAAGATCACAGGAATTGGTTAGCAAGATTACATGCGACAAATATGTCCAACTAGTTCAAGAGTTGAACAATTCACACGTTGAACAGGTCATGAGGCTCGATGGGGAGGTGGCAGTCGGCGGGGGATGGGGTGCCGGGTGGCGTGGGGTGGGGGTGGGGGCTAGTAGAGATAGGAAAAGGTGGAGAAGAATGAGGGGGGTAGTTTAAATAATAGAAACCCGCTCCTTACTCAAGTTAATAATAATAAAATAAATCTTAAAAATATAAAATAAAATATAACAAAAAACAATTTAATGATATATTCTAGGATAATGCGGGGGGAGGAGATAAATGACTGATTTTGACTAATTTAAGTGAAATAATTCTTTTTCGATTTTTTATGAATCTGTCCACTTCAATGGTTTCCTTCAAATCTGATTCAATGCACTATGCAATGGCCGCCTCTACCACTCTCTGCAGTCCTCCTCCCTGCCCCTGCTCCGTCTGTTTTGTCTCCATCCATGGCCGCCCCACCGCCTTTTCACCCCACCACCCCCCTGGCCATCCCCGGCCTTTCTCTTTTTCACCATCCCCCCATCGTCCGACGTCTCCCAAGCAACCAGCCATCCCGATACTGCCGCACTCCTCAATTAGAGGGCTTGCTCTCACCGGCAATGCTTTCCTGCCACCGTCGCCCTATTCTGAGATCGAGGATTCTAGTTTTGAGTAGGTTGTTAGTTTTTGCTCCATGCATATTTTTATCTGATCTGATCGTTGGTTGTAGTTTTCATCCGATTGTTAATGGGTGGTGACTATTACTCACCAATATATTATAACTGATATAGGGTTTTGGGGTTTATCGGTTTACATAGGTTGGTTGATGTCGTAGTCTAGTTCTGATATATATATATA
>JAVDBV010003281.1:0-12667 GCA_032619315.1 Piper longum
TATATATATATATTTTTTTGGGATTTGATTGTACTAGAAAAAAATTTATTCAAAATTTTGACTCTCGTGAATAAGGTAATAAAATGAAATAAAATTTGCCGGTTATAATTAGTAGGGTACACCTTTATGATTTTTTTAATATTCTGTGAAAGTTTTTAAAAGTGTCCCTATCATTTTATATTTTGTTAATAGTCTTTTAAATACTTTTTTCATACCTTATTATGATAGTTTACTATTTTTTTAATAAATAGGCTCAAAAAGTATGCAAGCGAACATCCTAAAATGCAATGGTATGCCAAAAAAAATTATCTTTATTTGTCTCCGAAGCACAAGGTGAGCGGTGTGATAACAGGTGTGGTTCTTATGATGTGAGGAATTAAAAATTTGCTTAAAAAAGTAGAAATTTGAAATAAAAAAAAAATTGGAGATTTGTTCGATTAAGGTTTAGTTACAAAAAATTATATGAAGAAAAATAAAATGATGAAAGCGAATGATGTGGAAGGAATGGGAGAGGATTAAAATTGAATATGTTTACGAGAGGGAGGGAGGGAAGCAGAGCTTATTTGACATTTCCTAATCTCTAAATCATATCCACACTCTAAATTCTACAATGAAAAAAGTTGGTGTAGGCCAAGGTCTTTGTTCAAAATGTGCATGAGCCAGTTATTTAGAAGCATCGTCATATACATAATATAAAGCCCGGCATTTTTATTTTACAGTAAGTCGTATGGACTGATTATTATTTGATTCTCAGTGGAGAGAGGACTCGGAGGAGTGCTACTTCAGTGGTGGGAGCATTGAAGAATGTTGACGACGAGGAGGTGAAATGTTTAGGATGAGTTATGGCGTTGGATATTCTTTCTGGAGGTTCTCCCTGTTGGCTCCCACAATCCCATCCACTTCCTTTCTTCACCAGCACAAATGTTGGCATTGTTTGCACCTTCCGTTCCTGCTCCACAGCCAGTTCTCACCGCATTTGTCATCAACCAATTTGTCAAAATCGAAGGTATGATTCTCAATTCAACTTGTTACGTAACACTTAAAGACCATCGTTGAGTTAGGCAATTTGATGTTGCTTTTCCTTTGGAAGAACTGATGTTGCATTGGATGTTACATAAGTCAATGATAACGAATGTAAGGATTTGATGCTGAATGCGTTTTTTTTTTCCCATTTCATACACAAATATTGTGTGAAATAAATGTGTTTACTGCCCTGGGAATGCTAAAAGCTAACAAAGATGATATTGCATTCTTGAAATCTACTTTGATGTATGACGTGTATGAACCGTTTGTTGCCAAAAATAAAGATTTACATTCTACAATCTCTGTCCCATGAAGCTGGCATGAAAAATATACATAGAAGCAAGCCATTGGATCAGAAGATATCTGAGCTATATCTTTCAAGAAAAATCAAATGAGATTGATCTTCGATGATTGTTTAAGCCTCGTCTAGATCTTTGCAAGGCACGAGCATATTTTGTCAATTCTGATTTCTCTGAATCATCAACTTGTTTGTCTGTCACATTGTTCTTCATGACATGTTCTACTGCATCGTCTTCCCCTAACACGAACCTTTTGTACCCATAGGGGAATTCCACTTCATTCTGTCTCGTCTCGTCTAAGCTTAATTTCCTTTGCCTTTCAATGTCCACAAAAGATCTTGGTGTAATCATGATGTCCGTGGTACTCTTTCTTTGATTCCCGCCTGATTTCTCATCTTCCATCTTCAATTTGTTGATAGAAAATTTGGAGAAATTGAAGGATTTTGTTCTACGATCCTCGGTAAGGCATGAAGAAACAGAATCAAATGAGTAACTCGCCGCAAGTTCTTGGGAAGGAGTCACTTTATGCTTGTGAGGATTGTTGTGGCCATCCTTTCCAGAGACCAATTTTTTCAATTTGCTCAAGAACTTTGGTCTTTTGGAGTCATGGTTGTGATTACTGGAGGGCGCCTCCTGAGGACTTTCATCACAATCTCCTGCATCTGTAACTGTTGATTCATATGAAGGTGCATAATACCCAGAACCGAAGTCAAGAAATCGAATGGTACTTTCATCAATTCCAGAATTTGCATATTCGAGAATGAGCTCTTTGGCCTTCTCCTCAGAGGTAGGACTCGAGCTCTTATTAAGATCCTTAGCACCAGTTTTTCCTGGGGAAGGATTATAATTCCTGAGCTCATACCTCAAACAGGCATTCACCCATTTGAGATAAACTAGCTCCTCAGCATCAGTACTTCTGTCCATGCGAAGCTGTTCAATCTCCTTCTCCAAATCTTTGTTTGCTTCCCTAAGGTGCTTAGCTTCTCTTTCCAAAGCTTTGAGCTGAAAAACATGAAAGTCAGCCCATCAGCCAATGTAATTAAAAAATATTATACAAGGATTAATATACTAAGGTTAAGGTAATAATGGTTTCACCTCCGAATTGTCCACAACTGGTGGAGTAAGTATTTGGGTAGAATCCAGTTTAGCTACCAAATTCAGTTTTTCTCTTTGCAGCTTTAAATTAACACTCTTGAGTTTTTTCAGCTCATCTTCCAAACTGTTCAAACTTTGGAGATTATTCTGAACATCTTCATCAACTTTTGGGATTTGATGTTCCTCCATCCTTAAAGCTGCAATCTCCTGTTGAAGGATGGACATCAGCTCTTTGTGTTGCTCTCCTTCTGATATAAGTTTTCTTTTTAGATGTGCAATCATAGCTCTTGCAGATTCTAGCTCGTCCAGTATCTTTAAGTGGCCAGCAAGTTGAGCCTGGAGTTGCCTGTTATCAGCTACCAAGGATTCAATCTTCAAAGAGAAAAATTTAGTCTCCACAGTATTTATTTTCAATCGATTTTCCAATTCTCGAACAACAGACTCTTGTTCTTTTAGCCCATAATATTCAAGCAGCTCAATCTCTAAATTCCTTTCCCTCTCACGAAGAGATTGCACCATGTTCCGAAGATCAACGATTTCTAGCTCTGTTGAGTCAGAAGTAGGCTTGTCCTTCTTGGTTGAAGCTTCCACTTCCAAAAGTGTGGAGGGAATACCTGCTGCTTCAAATTCTTTCTGTACGAGTTCATTGAACTCAGGTAAAAGGAGATTTTCATCTCCATTACAAGTCTTATTGTTCGGAAACAATTCAATTCTGGCTGGATCAGCAGTCTTAGGCATTTCTTCCTATAGCAAGCATAAGGATAAACATAAAAGACAACAATTGCAAAGCAGTCTACATCAATGATAAAGTATCTTAGAAAAGTTAGCACTCAAATATAAAACATAAATTTCTAATTAAAAAATAAAATAAGATAAAATAAACGCAGACAGTTGGACTGCTCAGCATCTTAACGATGTATTTCCATCTGTTGAAGATATATTCTAAACATATTTTAATACGGAAACTGGATATACACCTGTAGTACTAATTTGACCCTGTAAGTAATTAGGGAATACATGAGATGCTTTGATGAAAGAGCTTTGAAGATATATGACCAGATTTTCATAATTTCAAACAGGCAATTAGCAAAAACATGAACTAATCAAGTAACTGATACTAAGCATAGTAAAAAATCAAGTAAGAACTTTGTCAAATGAAACAAGAAGCCAATGAATCTCATCTAAAATAGGTGATGGCTTTGCACTCAATCTACCCAATCATCAAATTTTGGATCAAGCACTTCACAAATTTCCATGCATAAAAGTCAACTCACAAAGGGGTATGGAGATCATTACCTGTGATTTTTCATCAACAACCTGGTGTGGAAGTTCTTCAAGTCCAGCTCGTCCTCCAGCAGCATCAATTCTCTTAACCCTCTCTATCAATTTAAGATCTTCCATCAACAACAACTAATCTCCAATCAAAATCTAAAACAAGAAAAGAAAACAATAAAGAGATCATATGCAGGTAAACACCTCGGGAGGTAGGAGACGGTAGCGACCGGGGCTTCCATGCCTTGAAATGGGAGAAGAGAAAGCCGGCAACAGTGAGGGTTATAGCAACTCCAAGCTTCATCAGAAATGGCTTTACGGCATCCCTCTGACTGCTCAACACCACCATGATCACCATCTTGCCGTCTAACTATCTCCTTCTCATATACAAGTTACAACACAAGCAAACGTCACCAAGCACTTAAAAAAAAAAAAAAAGGCAGACAAGCAAAGCCAAAAAGTCCCCGCCTTTTTCATGCGCTCCCTTGTTCAAAGCAAGAAGCTTCCCTCCTTCCCTCCTCCCTCTTCCTCCACCTACTCTCAAATACCCAACACTGCCCATGACCAATATACACTAAAAAAGACCTTTGTTCGTCAAAACATCTACGAGACAAGTAAAAAATCTATATAGATAACACTGTAAGTCATGTACAAGTCCTCGACACCTCGTCACTGTTCGAACGCACGTAAAAGATTGTCGTCGCTAAATGGGAAGAGAGAGCTTGGTTAGGGACAACTGGTGGACAAGGAAAGGCTTAAGAAAGCTTCGGTACTTGTCAAAATCACGTGGAACAAAGCCGAAAACAACATGACTGGGCTATGTACTTAGTTCCATGCACCTTCTATCTTCTTTGCTAATGTTTGAAGGGGATTGGATGGATATTATACGCATCTTCGCGTTGATCATCTCGTCGTCAATGGGAGTGTAATGGAAATTGGAATACGTATAACAACGATTGTCAAAGGGGACAGCAGAGAATAAGGTTTACATGCATAATGTTAGTGCGCTTGCCATGAGTTTGATATAACTAAGAGTCTAAGACTCTGATCATCTATTTAATTGCCACCACCTATCATGTTCTTGTTTTTATATATAGTCAAAAACCCAAATTAGGAAAATAAATCAATTATATTTGGCAAGAGGAGGGCTACTAAATAAGTAAGCAAGCCAAACTCAACTCATGCTTAAACTCAACTTAAATAATTCGAAATTCATTTAAACTTGGTTCGAGATCAAATAAATTTTTAACATATATGCTCAAAGTTGATTCAAATATTTTTATTTGTGTTTAAGTTTGACTCAAGCTCAAATATAGTTAAAGTATTTAATTTTAACAACTCGTCTTTAGCTCGATTGTAAAGTTCAAAACTGACTCGATTAAAAAGTAAAAAATATCTCACCTAGAATATGCAACCAACTAAGCTATCACACCACATTGTTATTATATTATATATAAGTAAATATAATTAGTTATAATTAAACTTATTAGTGTGTATATATATATATATATAGACTATCTAAGTGGGGTTAGATAATATTTCTATTTTAAATTTTAATCCAAATTGTTTAATTATTTAATAATAAAAAAAATACCGCCACCTCTACTATCATTTAGTATGTAGTTAATAATAATATTTATTTATGATTTTAAATATATTTTAAATATAAAAGTGATATTATGTATATTATTATATTATTTTTTCAAGTCGAGTTCAAGTCGTGCTATGAGTCGATTCGAGTCTAATTCAAATTATAACCGAGTCGAGTCAAGTCAACATTGCCTTACTCAAATTCTACTCGTAGGATTCGAGTTGAAATCAAGTTTAAACTCAAACATTTAAATGTCGAGTTTTGAATTGAGTTGAGCTAAGTTAAACGCTAAATGCTCACAAACTGGCTTGCTCAATTAGCAATCCTAGTTGGCAGATTGGTAGATGTTTAAAAGGCAAATGTAGGTAGTTTTATCCTTTTACTTCCGGCCATGTTTAACACGAGCTTGATTTAACAATTTATTATGACTTGAGTTTTTCACGAGTTTGATTAAATCAAAATTTGATTTAACAATTTAATAAAAGATGAGTTTGCATCACTAGGCACTCCAAAACGACAATGTCAAACAAAAATGCCCGAGTTCAAATTGTATTGCAAGCAATAAGAGACAAGTCAATTCGATTTTATTGGGATGTATATAATTTTAATTTTAATTAATTAAGGTGGCAGCAGTAATATTACTTTTATTCTTATATTTATGGCCTCATCAATCATAACTAAAAGGCATAAAAGATAGCTCATAATAGTTATTAATCCGATATTTTTACAAGTCTTTGAAATCAAATACCCTAACAGATTATATAATTGAACTTATTAATAACATAATTTGTCAGTATACAATTAAATTAGTATATGAGACCATAGTAGAATTATTCTAAAAGCTTACCTCATCTAAGTTTGAAACAAGTAATTAAACCAGAAGTCATGCTTCACGGGATAAACAATAGTTTACAGAAAAACAGTTTATGCAAACATATGAATATATTTGTTCACATTCAAATCCAGGTACAAGTCCGGAAAAAAACAAAGTTAAAGGTCAATCAAATATTTATAACTTACATATAAACAACCGAGTACAAAATGACAGCCAGTAAAAGCTAATTCTTGATAGATGCAACGAAGAACTTTACAGGAAAAAAATGAAATGGGAGAGCAAAACTCCTTACTCTTCCGATGAAATCATGCATTCCAAGCACAAACCTCATTAGTTTCAAATCCAAAAAGATATTTTTTGGATCCAAGTTTGAACTACCAACTAAACACATTACTCTAAACATTTGTCCGAAATTTCTGATTAACATCCTCCAATAACAAGCACGAGTGGAGATGCTCGGGCATGGTCGAAAATATTAACACAACTACCACTCGCCGGCTCTTCGTTTTTACCCACCAGAAGTCATATTGAGGGAACCATCCTTCATAAGATCCATGCTTAAGCTTTTAAATCTTTCCCTTGAGGATTGTCGAGATGCCTTTCTCCAATCTGTGCCAGCCTTAACTAATTTGGCCATCCTATGAAAGGGAATGCTCTGAATCAGAGAAGAAAATAAAAGACAATAACAGCAGTAGTTTGCATCAGAAAAAGAGGGCATAATATAAATTGCAATTCACACCTTGTCGGTGTCAACTTCCTGCATAATATTGTTAAGGACTTCGTCTTCGATTTGCCCAGAATCATCTATTAGGGATTCCCTTAGCTCATCCATTTCTATATAACCACTGCCATCTCTGTCAAACAACACAAATCCTCACCGGAAATGCTCAGCATTTTCCATTTTTTGCACGTGAATTGTGACCGCAACAAACTCTCCATAGTCCAATGTGTCATTTCCATCCACATCGGCCTGAAAGTTTTAACACGTCATATAGGTTACGAAAACCTGGTAAATGAATTCATGATTGTGTTCAAATAGGCTTCATCAGTATGTGAGTGGGTTTAAAAGATTTTAAAAAAAAAGTAAATGAAAGCTAGAACACATATATTCTGGAAGGAAGTGTTATAGAAAAGAAATATTAGAAATTGGAAAAGTTAGTTTCTTACAACATCCATCAGCATGTGCATCTCGCCTAGTTGAGACCCAACTTTCTGAAGGCCAGCCTTGAGTTCTTGAATGTTATCTTTCCATTATTGTCAGTGTCCATGAGCTTAAGCATGTCCTTTATGACTCCCACTTCTTCGAAAGACAGATGCTCTGCAATGACCTATTACACATTTTGACAAAAAAATAGACCTCAAAGTTTAGCAAAATGAAGCAGGATCAAAATCTAATCATAATGCCAGAAGGGATTCTTACACGAACAGCTTTCTTTTTGAACCTATTTGACACTGAGAATTGTTTGAGCCTTGCCCTCACAATGTCGCCTAGGGGGGCATTAGGAGCCTTCTTTGCATTTTGCAACCATGGGTGTTCTGCACATTACATTTAAAACATTAAATACAAGATTGTATGAAGCCAAAACTGAATGATATGCATCAAGCAGCTCTAGAAAGTAAATGATATACATCAAGCAGCTCTAGCAATAAGTAACAGGTCAATAATATGAAGACACTATTTGTTCACAAGGATCACAACCCCAAAAAATATGGACATCACAAAAATCTCCAATAAAAAAGATTACGAAATGTTGCTTGCAAGTGAGAATATGTATTTCAAGCATTTCTATGTCACTCAAAGGCAACCAGCAGGCCTATATCTGTAAAAAATAAAAGGTTGACTTGCTGATATTTTCACTACTGGTATGTAAAAGCTTCTTAGATACAAAGTTTTTAAAGCTGCTGGGAGTCTTTTCTCCAAAATGATTGCTACTGGAGGAACCTATCCTCCCTAATATCTCATCAGAAATAGGTATTCAATCCAATTATAATTTTGGCACCGTGAACACTCACACAAACCCATTTAATACTTATAGCATTCTGGTAGACCATTCTAGACAAATTGTGCGACACAAAAGATATATGGTTGGCCCTAGGACTAAATGTGAGGAGAGATTACACAAAATTGTATACTGTAAGAACCTGTTTAGTTTTACCAGACACAACTAAAACCTTCCTAACTTCTACGTGCGACAATCTAGGCACAAGGAAAACTTTATGACAGATAATGCATATTCTATGATTTTCCTGCATAGAGGTTTGTCAAATCAGCACCAAATACAAAAGCGCGCTGCACTTTCAGTTACCTGTTTCTGAATCATCAACATGCGCCGCCATGCCACAATACAAATGATTGAATTCCATAAAAATCAGTTAAAGTTTCAGGAATACAATTGGGCAGTCTTATTCATCCAGCATTAGAAGCATCTTTAACCAGTAATATCATTTAAGTATCTGATATGCATTAGAATTGGCGCACAAAAAAAATTATAGAGCAGTCTTCCACCTGGAGTTTTGTCAAACTAACCCCAAATTCCCAATTTCTTACTTCAGTCAGTAAAAAATATATTAAAAAAAGTGCTATCATCATAGACTGAATGGACAGGAAAACTTGGTAATATCATGCTCAAATTATTTATATTTTTGAAAAAAAACTACCATTATTTGGCACACAACAAACATCCACAATATTTATCATAAGCCTATCACATTTTTACCAGGAAACCCAGTACATGATCATCTTAACAGGAAGTTCCAGTAAGTTACTTAAAATCAGACAACAGTACCGCATTCAAGGTCCAGATAATTACAGCATTGCACCTAGCAACCTTTACTTTAGCAACAACTCGTTCACTTTATAGCAAAAGATTCCAGCTAACCATTGAGTGTCATTCAATAATGAATATATCAAAATCAAAGCGTGAATACTTTTAGCAGTTTGCATTGGACACAATCTATTAAGGTAATTGCTATGTAAAATGATATGCTAATAATTTACAAAACAAGGGTATGCCAATTCTTTATGCAATTATCCTCATTAAATCATGTCAACCAGAAATGTTCTTTTTTTTTTTTTTTTGAAACAGCAATAACATGCGTGGGAAACATCTGACAAATACAATGCAGATTGAACCATATGACCTACTGAATTCAACAGGCAACAAGAACGCATCTCATATAAGCTAAAGCGCTAAACATCAAGAGAATTCGATCTCAGAGGCAGCAAACAGAAAATTACTATGACAATAACTTATGTTAGACAAGAAAAGCATATATATCAGGCAAGAGAATCACATGTATCCTAGATCAGTCAACTAATACTATGACAACTATTTATATTGCGGCCTCCTAATTTTTCACCAGTAAATAGCAGCACAAGGCCAAACTTATCAAAGTTCCATCATCACCGATAAGAGCAAAAGGTTGCTTACCAAGCGCTTGCGGTGCAGTCAAAACGCCTGCGGGGATCAGGGTCGAGCGTCTGCTTCACCAGGCTCTTGGCACTCTCCGACACCAACGGCCATGGATCTCTCTCAAAGTCAATCACAGCTTTCAATATCGCCTGTGCAACACCCTGCTCCGTCTCTGCAACGAAAAACTCCAATCAGCACACAAACACACCAAAAAGCTACTATAGAACAAACCAAATTATCCAGTAGAATCAAACTAGCTACCGACCCAAAACGGGGGGGACACCACAGAGCAAGATGTAGAGGATAACACCAGCACTCCAGATATCAACCTCGGGGCCGTAGTGCTGCTTCAACACCTCTGCCGCCATGTAGCATGGACTCCCCACAAACTCAGAAAACCGCTCCCCTGAATCTAAAAGACATAAAGATTCAAACTTTTTACAGGACGAAGGAAGAAGAAGGAGGAGGTGGTGAGAGATACCAGGTCGGAAGAAGACGGAGAAGCCGAAGTCGATGACCTTGAGGTGGGAGTTCTCGCGCTTGTGGGCGAAGAGGAAGTTCTCGGGCTTGAGGTCCCAGTGCATGACGCCGTGGTGGTGGCACATCCGGACGACCTCGGCGACCGTGCAGGCGGCGGCGGCGGCGCGCTCGGTGTAGTGGCCGCGGACGACGATCAGGTCGAACAGCTCGCCGCCCTCGCACAGCTCCATCACCAGGTGCACGGCGTCGGCGTCCTTGTAGGTCGCCCGCAGCCGGACCACGTTAGGGTGGTCGGGGAGGCTGGACATCATCGCCACCTCCCGCCGGACGTCCTTGAATAATTTTACATAGTCACAATTACGTCAACCTATTAAGGTATGGTATGCCAAATTGGTACACACGTTGCTCTTAGGAAGCATCTCGGTTGAGTGGCGGCGGCACCCCCTGATATAAAAAAAAAAAAGAAAAAAAGAAAAAGAAAACAATAAATTAGATTCTATAAAAAATTTAATTTTGCATTTTTTTTTCTATCCTAGTTTGATTCTAAGAAAAT
Source organism: Piper longum (assembly GCA_032619315.1). NCBI lineage: Eukaryota > Viridiplantae > Streptophyta > Magnoliopsida > Piperales > Piperaceae > Piper > Piper longum. The sequence continues at coordinate 10,562 of JAVDBV010003281.1, forward strand.
ATTTTTAATTTATTAAATTATATTAATGAATATAATTATTATTATATGATATATATCTCTTTAAAACATGTGTTAACTCACATCTCTTTTTCGATTATTTCAATCGTGATTTTTATTTAATAAAATTATTAATTTCGGGGGTAACATGATTACGTAACTAGTTAGAAAAAGGCATAATAACTACCTCTTTTTGCCTAACCGTTTATTAATTACTCGTTGGATTTATTGAAGACATTTACCGTTAAATAATTTATATGAATAGTTAATGTTTCTTTCGTAGGGTTTCTCTATTTTAATTATAATTCAAACTCCGATTAAAATTCTCTTATAAAAGTCGAGAGATTTTATTGTCACATCATAATAGAAAAAAAAAGATTTGGTTAACAAGAAATATATTTTTTTAACATGTTGATTTATTCTCTCTCATAGCATATGAATTTATACTGTACCTCGCGAGAGTTCATTCTTTGGGAAATTCCGTTTAAATCATTTCGTTAAATTCTTCACATTCTCCTAATTTGTTGATCACATTAGAAATCATGTAAAAACAATTCCTATTTGATATATCTATTTGCACAAGTATTTTATGATTTATAAGCAATTGTCTCATGTACAAATCATGTATTAATCGACTATAACTATAGGATACCATGCCCCCCTGATTATAGCATTTATTCAAGTGATCCACAAAACACGAAAATCTCTCTTTTTCCGGCCTCTATCTCGAAGGGCAGAAACCAAAGCTCTTATTTTCTAGTGAGTAATAGTTCGACTAAGTCTTGAATGAGCCCTTTGAAAAGCTGATGCATTTTTGTTCGGCGCTTATGAGCTATATATCCTCGTCTAGCTCTGGTCATTGAATCAAATAAAACTTTGATGAATAACTAATTGATTTTTTTCTTTCCGTCATTCTTACCCTTCCCTAGTTTAATAATTAATAACAAAACGGATTATTCCAATGTGTAAAGTATAAATTCTAATGGCTTCTGCTACTATGACCTTCCCACCCACTATTTTCTATTTCTTTCAGGCATTTCACCTCCAAACAAAAAATTGGACCAATATAAATATAATATTGTATTGAACATAAAAGATAGTAAAAAAATAGTAAAGTAAAAAGTAATAATTAATGGTAATAAATTACATAAAAAAATAGTGGTTTCCATCGTTTTGATTGTCACTTCTTAAATGGTGAGCCCGTCTCTATACAACGAAGCCCCTTCTTCATTTAATCAAAATTATTGGGAACTTGTACAATTCACACAAACCTTTTGGCTCTGCCCATGAATTATCGAGTAATATGTCTTTTCACAATGAAGATCTATCCATACAATAACGATATTTAATTAGGAAAGTTGGCTAGGTAGCTAGCCCCCTTAGTCAGTTCATGCAAGAGTTGGAACAAAATCTTCCCGTTCTTAAATAGTATTTTCCCACTTAATGGATAACCATTGCTACCAGTGGGGAATTGCTTTTCAACTCCAATTGAATTGATTGGATTTGCACCAATGGAAGCCATAAATTCCCTCAAATATAGGATAGGGTTCGAGGCTCATCGATTCTACCCTATTCATTGCTACCGATCATTAATACTAGGAAAATCATATTATTTTCTTCAGCTCATGATCCAAACAAGTCGCATATACACCCTAGTACATGTTCCTCAGTGTTGCAGACACCCCTAAAGAGCAGGGGATTTCGTGACGTTTCGGATTGGTTGTCTTGTATTTCTAATAAGTTGTTTAATGGTTGGCATCTTAAATTATGAATCGTATACCGAATGGGCTGGTTTCGATCCATCCTAACCGGATGATAATGAATTATTTCATACTTCAAGTAATTTGACTGGGATAAGAAAAATGAAAAAAATATGAAATTACAGATTATTTGAATTATGGCTCGAAACAGTGTAAAACCCACGATTCGAGTCAGGGTTTTATATTTAGAACCGGTCGGTTCGACTGTCATTTTCGAATCGAGTATGCTTTAGAACACGTGTACCGAGCCGATGCCGGTCGCGTGTATGAGCTATGAGGGGTCATGCGTACCCAAGTATATAATGATGACGTCATGAATACAGCAGAAAAGAATGAGTTATCAGAATAT